>LZPB01000236.1:0-27616 GCA_001676865.1 Ceratocystiopsis minuta | reverse complement strand
CGACGACGGCGACCACCACCACCACCGCCAGCAACGGCACCAGCGGGGGGCTCTTTGCCCCGCGCGCCCGCGTCAGCCCCAAGATTGCCGTCGCCGGCCGCGAGCTGCACCGCCGGGCCAGTAACAGCAGCCTCGGCGAGAAGAGCAAGGTCCCGCTGCCGACCGCCGCCGCCGCCACCACCACCACACCGACCGGAACCAAAACCAGCATGGCCGCCCGCGCGTCGCTGCCGTCCTGGGGCGGCTCGGCCAAGCCGGGCAGCGCTGCGCGGCGCCTGGCGGCGCGGCCCGACCCCCCGCCGGGCCTGCTGCTGCCCCCAGAGACGCGGCCGCTGCAGGCCCGGTCCCCCGAGAAGAGCTTCGCCTGGGACGCCGACGCCGACTTCACCGCCGGCGACCTGATGGTGTCTGCGAGCCCGCCCGTCCACAACGCGGAGGGGCTCGGCATCCGCGGCGGCGACGGCGACACGCCCCAACCACAGGTCGAGACACAGCCACAGGCGCAGTCACCGCCGCAGGCGCAGCCGCCGCCGACGACGGACGCGCTGGTGCGCCTCGACGAGGCCGAGGCCGAGGACCACTACGGCCGCGACCCGGACGAGATCCTGCCGGCGGTGCCGGACCCCGAGCGCCGCCGCCGTACCGGCTGGCAGGGGCTCGCGCGCAGCAACACGGCTATCGACGAGATCCGCGCGCGCGAGGCGCAGCCGCTGTCCAAGGCGGCCGTGTCGCAGGCGCGGCTGGAGGGCATCCGGCAGCAGAACGCGGAATGGGTGGCGCCGGCTGTGGCGCCGGCCGTGGCGCCACCCGACAAGGCCGACAAGACCGACAAGGCCGACGAGGCCAACGGCGCCAACGGCGCCGAAGCGGCCGACGCCCACGGCGAGCACATCCCCAACACACCCGTGACCATCTTCCGCACGGCCTCGCGCGAGCGCGGCCGTCCGCGCGGGGGCGGCGCGCAGGCGGCGACGGAGCAGGACCCCCGCCACGGCCGCACAGGCGGCGACAGCGTCAGCCCCGGCGCGCACGCGCGGCGCGAGTCGCAGGAGCTGCTGCGCAAGCTGGCGCGCGTGACGACGTCGGTCGCAGCGGTGCAGCAGCAGCAGCAGCAACAACAGCACCAGGGCCGGGACGGGCTGCCCGAGGGCAAGACGCTGCGGCTGCCGCGGGCGCGCGAGGCGGACACGCTGCGGCCGACGGTGGGCTTTGCCCGCCTGCGGCGCATGCCGTCGAACGAGTCGACGGCGTCGACGAAGCGGTCGAGCGCCGTGCAGTCGGACGGCGACCCGATCGACCGGATCGAGGCGGAGATGAACCTGTTTGCGCCGGCCGAGAACCACTCGGAGCGCGGGTCGATCCGGGCGCCGTCGCCAGAGGAGGAGGACGAGGCAGAGCGGGACGACAGCGGCGACGTGGCGGCGGCGGCGGCGACCGCCGCCGCCGACGAGGCCACGCCGCGGGCGCAGAAGATAGTCGACCCGCTGCTGCAGCCGACGCCGCGGGTGACGGGCGCGTACGTGGAGACGCCGATGACGCAGCGGGTGGAGAGGACGGTGGAGAAGAAGGAGGAGAAGACGGACGAGAAGAAGGAGGAAAAGACTGAGATCGAGAAGACGCCGCGGCCTGCCCCGGCGTCCACGGGCGGGACGACTGCGCCCGCACGGCGGCTGTCGACGACTGGACGGTCGCGGTCGCGGTCGCAGTCTCGCTCGCGGTCCCGGCCGCGGGCGGACGCGCCGCCGGTGGTGTTCAACTCGGCCAAGGTGGCGACGGCGCGCGAGGACCTGCTGGCGCTGCAGCAGCACGCGGGCCCGGTGGAGGACGCGACGCTGGAGAACTTTGCAGAGATGCTGGCGGCGGGCGGCGGCGGCGGCGGCGGCGGCGGCGGCGGCCCCGCGGTCGACGAGGGCGACGACACGACGACGACGGATGCGGCGGCCAAAGACCCCGCGCGGCTGCAGCGCATGAGCCAGTCGATCCAGTCGACGCTGCTGGACATGAAGCAGGCCAAGCGCAACATTGAGCGCATGGAGGACAACGTGTCGCACCCGGGTGCGCGGCCGGCCGACGGCGACAAGGGCGGCAACCACACGGAGCCGGCGAAGCTGAAGGTCAAGTTTGAGGAGGTGGAGGCGAAGCAAGCGGTGGAGACGGCGACAGAGAGCGGCCATGCAGACGACCAGGCACAGGCGCTGCGCCGGCGGAAGCGCAAGCAGAGCGCGGCGGAAGCGGTGGCGGCAGCGGCGGCGGCGCTCGCGGCGCAGGACGCCACCCCGCAGCAGACGCACGGCAGGCCGGCGTCGGCCGGGGCGGTGCCGGGGCCGCGGCGGTGGCGGACGTGGCTGGGGGCGCTGGTGGCGCTGGTGGTGGTGTGGCTGGCGGCGGAGAGCGCGCTGTGTGCGCGGTACTGCCGGCCGGCGACGTGCGGGCGGGGCGGGGCGGCGTGCACGTGGTCGCCGGCGGACCCGACGTTTGGGTGGGCGCTGCCGATGACGGCGGACGCGTGGCTGGCGGGCGGGCGCGGGCTGGAGCGGATGGCGCGGGCGTGGGAGGAGGCGGTCGACGTGGCGGCGGAGGCGCGCGACGCGGTGCTGGGCACGGACCTGCGGCAGGTGGACCCGACGTACTTTTCGTTTGACGAGAAGCGGCGGCACCGGCGGCGGCTGCTGAAGCGCGGGCTGGTGGCGCCGTGGACGCCGGCGCCCGAGGTGGTGCCGCGGCTGGAGGCGTGGCGGCGGGCGCGCGAGGCACGGGCGGCGCGGCAGTCGGGGCCGGGCGGCGGCGGCGGCGACGACGACGACGACGGCGGCGACGAGGCGGTGTATGGGGCGGGCCAGAGCATGGCGGCGGACGAGCGCGTGGGGGGCGACGCCGGGGCGGGGTGGTGGTAGGGGTTGGTCGTTGTGTGTAATGGTCATAGCCGAGACAAAAACAAAGAAACAATCAGCTCTCATCCCGTTCGTAGGCCGCGTGCAGCGCCGGCGCCGTCGCGGCGCCCAGCTCCCGCCAGTGTGCCGCCACCCACGCGGCCACGCTGTCGACCGTCCACGGCGCGTAGGGGTCGAGGTCGGCGCCGGGGCCGGGGCTGGATGCCGTCGCCGTCCCAAACAGCTGCTGCCGCACCGCCCCGAGCACCGCGCCGCGGTACGCCGGCGGCAGCGTCGGCGGCACGGCGTCCTTGGCGGCCGCACGCACGGCGGTGGCGTGCTGCTCGCGCAGCCAGGCGGTGCGTACGGCCTCGTAGCGCGGGCGCGCGTGGGGGAAGGCGGCGAAGGCGGCCTCGCGGGCGGCGGCGCGGACGTCGCGGCCCTCGTCGTCTGCCCTGTCTGCCCCGCGCTCCTCCACCCACTGCCGGAAGAGCGGGCGCAGGCGCAGGCGGCGGCGGTCCTTGGAGCGGGCGTCGGTGGCGTCGAAGCGCGGCGCGTAGAAGCGGCTGGCGGCGACGTAGGCGAAGAGCGCGGCGGCCGACGGAAAGGGGCCCGTCCAGGGGACGCCGAGGTCGGCGCCGTCGTCGTCCGGGCCGGCGTTGGGGTCTGCCGGCGGCGTCTCGGCCGTGGCCGCCAGGCCCAGGAACGCCAGCACGGCCGCCGGCACGTCCGTCAGAAACACGCGCGCGCGCCGGCGGTCGTGCGCCTCGATCTCGGGCACGCGCAGCCACAGCGCGCGATCGTCGGCGGTCAGGCCGGCCGGCTGCAGCGCGGCAACGCTCAGGATGTTCCACAGGTCGCCGTGGGCGTGGCGGAACAGGGCCCAGCGCAGGCGGCGCCGCGACGGGCAGAGCGTGAGGTCGACCTGGATGTGGGGGGCGCCCTTGTCGGCGGCGTCTGCCGCGTCGACGCCCGCCGCGACCCCCCCCTCCCAGCGCACCGCCACCGACACTCTGCCCAGCCGCGGCACGTACTCGGCCCGCACCGCCCCGAGGCGCGCCGCCGCCGCCCGCAGGAGCGGCCCGAACAGCGCCTCCGCGTCGGCAGGGTCGGCTTCGGTCGGCGGGTCGACCGGGTCGGCCGGGTCGGACTCCACCTTGGGCACGTCTGCGCCGCCTGGCTCCGGCACCGCCGCCATGATGTCGATGTCGCCGTAGTCGGCCTTGGCCGGCCCGTCGATCGGCGTCGCCACTGCCGCAAAGAGCGGCCGCAGCTGCGCGTGGCAGCGCGCCCGCACCGCGTAGTAGACCGCCGGCGGCATGCGCGGCGTGTAGAGGGGGTCGGGCCCGGCGGCGAAAAGCATGCCTCCCATGTTGGTGTCTGTTGTTCTGCTGTCTCGTCTTCTCTGTCTCCTTGTTAGGCGGAAACCGACGACCAGAGAGACTGGGACACGTCACGTCACGAAATGACTCAATGCAACGCCACGGGAGAGCCAAAAGCCAAAAAGCCAAAAAGCCAAAAAGCCAAAATAAAATAGAAAAATAGATCAATAAATATAGTATGAGCCCCAAACGCATCCAGAACAGTCTCGTATTATACCAACGCCAGAAGCAGCAGCCCCGTCCCGTCCCTTCCCATCCCACAGATGCGCCAATTCGCTGTGCAATCCAGAAAGATTCAAGACAAAACCAAAAAAAAAGAAACACCAAAAAGATTGATCAGCGGCCGTCCGCCGACCCCGCCTCGTCCACCACCTCGGCCGCCCGTCCAACCAGGTCGTCGTGCGGCCGCACGTCCACCCGGCCCACGTTGCCGTGCTGCACCACGCCCACGCTCGTCGGCCGCACCTCGTGCACGCTGCCCGTTGCCGTCGACGACGATGCCCCGTTCAGCCGATCCGCCCTGCTGCCGCCCTCCACCGTCTGCACGCTGGCCGCCGATCCCTCCGACCGACCCGTGCCCGGTTCGGGGCTACCGCCGCCCACAAACGGGAGCCGCGTCGCCCCCCCCGCCGCACTGGCATGGCTCGCCTGCGACGGAACCCGGCTGGGCTGCAGGCTGGACTGCCGGCTCGTCCCCAGGCCCAGCCGGCCGCCCGTGTCGATCGCCGGCAACACAGGCACCGTCCGACCCGCATTACCCAGCGTCCCCTCTAGCGCCCCGGGTTCGTCGGCTGCACCGGTCTCCTCGCCCGGATTGCCGTCCGCGTCCAGCAGCACCGCCTCGCCCGGGCTGGTGCCCTGGCTGCTGCCGCTGAGCCGGGCCCGCGCGCGCTTGCTGCGCCGCCGCGCCGCCGCCGCTGCCGCCACCCGCTGGTCATCCTCGTCGTCCGACTCGATCGGCCCGTTCCGGATCACGTCCATCGCCACGGGCACCCCGGGCGGCGGGCCGTCGTCGTCAAAGTCGCCGCCACGCGCCATCATCGCCGCCGGCATCCGGGCGCTCCGCACCACCTCGAACCCCTTGCCCTTCACCTTTCGCTTGCCGCCCAGGAGTGTGCGCACCCAGCCCGTCGCCGACGCCATTGGGCCCGTGGGATCCGCCGGGCCCGTGCCCAGCTTGCGGTTGGGCGCCCCCGAGTTGAGCCGCTGGCCCCGCACGCCGTAGTAGAAGTCCACCTCGCGCGTTGAGTAGTCCGTCCGCGGCGACAGAATCGTGCTACCCACCGCCGACTGTGCATAGGCCCCTGCCGGTGCACCGCCTTGCGAGAACTGGCTGTCCGTCTCGGCCGCATCCCCTGCCCGCGCATCTTCTGCCGCAGTCGCCGCAGCCGTTGTGGTCGCCGCCGCCGCCGCTGCCGCCGCCGTAGCAGCGGTCGTTTCCGCCTCGCTGCCGGGGCTTGTCGGTCCTTGCGCCCAGTTCCCACTGGCCCACGACCCCCGCGTTCGCTCTGCAGGCGACACCGCGTCTTGTGTCGAGACCGTCGGCCGCCGCGTCCGTCTCGGTGGTCGGTAGTACGGGTCCGCCGACTCCAGTGGGCCGCCTGCAACAGCGCCAAACATGCCGCCGCCGGACGTGCGGTTCGCAGTGGGCGACGGCAGGTACGAGAAATTGCTCATCTCGCCCGTCGTCGTCGGCGTGAAGGATCCGTTGTTCTCCGTATGGCGCGCTGTGCCCGCCGTCGCAAACATGCCGCCACCGCCCTCCACGCTGAGCGTGTCCAACGCGGACGAGCTGCGCTGCCCAAGCTTGCCGCCCATGAGCACTCCGATGCTGCCAGCCGACTCGCTCCGCAGCCGCCCGCCCGGCATCACGAAACCCGCCTTCTGGCCTTCTTCCGAGTCCAGCATCGCCGAGCTCGACAGTTGGCTCTGACGTGACGCGGCCCCCGCACCACGGCGGGGCCCGCGCCGCGCCAGCTGCCGCATGCCAAAAATCTTGGACAGGCCGCCGCGCGTCTGGCCCGTCACGTCGTCCCCGCCCGCGCCCGCAACACGCGCAATGACCTCCAGCATGGTCTGGATCGCATTGAGGAGGAAGCCCAGCACCAACACGCCTGCATGGAGCACGAGAATCACGTAGCCGATCCAGCCCTTGGTGCCCTCGGTCACGCCCAACGTGGGGATGAAGGCGATCATCAGCATGATCGTCACAAAGCGGAGCGTCGCAAATAGCGTGTGGTAGGCGTTCATGGACGACTGCCGGTCAAACGGCACAATCGCGTGCAGCGTGAGCAGGTGCACGACTTCGCAAATGGCCAGAATGACAACTTGCGCAATGCCGGCTGGCTGCACCGCACCGATCGCGATGCCACGCACCAGCGTCAGCATCAGCGGCACCAGGGCGTACGGTGCCGCACTGTCCGTGTACGTGTTGTAGAGCGGCCCGTACAGCAGAAGCGTGGGCAGGTCGTCGAATAGCACGGCGCGCGGCTTGGTGGAGATGATCAAGTATAGCAGCCAGGCGGCAAAGCCGATGACCAGGACCAGCGTGACGGCCGCGAGGCCCACCGCGTAGTTGGGCGAGTGGGGAGCCTCAACGAGCTGGAACGTGGTCAGTGCCACAAGCGGGAGAAGAAAGTAGTTGAAGACAATGCGGATGACGTGGCCCACGGAGAACGGCCAATTCTTAGCGCGCAGGTCCTCCTCAGGGATCTTGCGCACAGAGCGGTAGACCCATTGCAGGGCAAAGCCGAGCTGGAAGAGCACAAGGACGGCCGCTATAATAACGAGCAGCCAGATCATCGTTCCGGGCCAGACGTCGTGGACGTGGCCCATGCCGACCAGCTGGGCCATGTTCTGCAAGCCATACGAGCCGTTGGTTGCGTAGATGCCGTCGACGGCGGCCGGGACCGTTGCTGTGGAGGCGTCGTGGCTGACGAAGCTCTGGTTAAACATGAGGGTGGACCAGGCAGCCTGGCTGACAATGGGCTGGTAGAAGCCCGGATAGCTGAGGGTCAGGGCGCCCGTGAGGACGACAAACTGCAGATACTGCAGGCAGTCGCCAAAGCCGGGGGTGACGAGGCGCAGGAGGTCCGGGTCGCGGCCGTAGTTGGAGGACCAGTGGAAGATGTTGGTGGTGCCCCAGGGGCTGTAGACGGCGGCGAAAACGGTAGCGAAGCCAACGGCAAGCAGCACCAACAGAGGCATGAACTTGGTGAGCCAGGAGAGGTTGCCCAAAGAGGGCGTCACCGTGGCCGACACGCAGCCGATGACGGTGGCTGCGTCGTCGCCGTAGCGGATGATAAAGGTTGCGGAGAAGGAGGAAAAGGCGTAGGACGAGTCAATGGCAGTCGCCATGTCGAAGGAAGGCAGGTCGGCCAGGGGCACAGCGGACGTGTTGAAGACGGGACCCAGGGGGCACGAAGCGTTGTTGAGAGACTCGGTACAGAAATTGGTGTCGTTGTTCCAGGGCTCGTAGGTGAGGACGTCGATCTTCGAATGTAGTGTGGTGAGCTTCGGAGCGGTGGAGGTCGGGTTGGGCTCCTCGAGGATCTTGCCGTTGGTCTGGGCAGGGTCGGACCACGCAGAGCTATTCCACGGCGGGAGGGCATCGGCGGAGAGCGAGCCGGTGACGTTGCCGTAGACGGTGATAGCAAGGAGCCGGTGGGTGTCGTTGACGGGGTTGAAAGAGGCGTCGACGGCGAGGGGCAGCCACTGCAGCAGGACAGGGTCGTTATTGAGGTAGTCGTCGGGGAGGCAGTTCTGGAACGCAACCGAGACCGCAGCGGCTGGGGGTACGGCGAGCGCTGCTAAGAGAAGAAGCACCGAGAGCACTTGACGCAGAAGGCCGGATCGAAGGGTTGGTGGGCGGCGGCAGCGTCGGGGTGAGGGCAGCGGTGCCGCTGCGGACGGGGGGAGGGGGGAGTGGTCGGAAGAAGCTGCGCGCCGAGTCAGAGAAGATGGGTGGGGTGTCTTTGCTGTTTCGGACGAGGTGCAACGGGTCGATGGCGACACGCTGCTTGCTTTCCTGCGACGTTGCGAGGAGAGTGGTTTCGAGAGCGACGGCGATGCTTGAGGATGTGGCCGGAGGGAGGCGCAGCAGGACCGGGCGGATTGGCAGGGCCGGGACGAGCGGTTGCGGCTGCAAGGGCCGGCCCGGGCGAGCCTCGTGGCACCGCCGGCGACGGTGTCAAGAAGCGGCAGGGCGGGCATGGCGGCCGAGAGACACGAGTCTTGAGGAAACATCTTGCGGCGCGAGGGACGGAGGATCCAAGAACGCGAGTCGCCAACAGCCAGCCTGATGATCGGTCGATCAAACGGGCATGCCAGAGCAGCAGACAGTAAACCAGCCAGGCGAGCGGAGAGGCCGGCAAGCGAAAAGCCGCAGCAGCGAACAACAGACAGGACGAAGGCCGAGAGATTCACAGGTGCTCGGATAGCGAAGGCGTCCACTTCATCTTGGGAGCGCGCTCGTCTGCCCAGAGGAGCGTGCGTGGGCTTGTGCGTGGGTGTGTGCGTCCGTGTTGCGTTTGCGCGTGTTTGCCGTGCAGCGTCTCGCCTGCAGCGTTTCGTTTGTCTGGCGCTCGCGTGTCGTAGCCGTTTGCCGCTGTCTTGTCTCGTCTCGCTCTGCTGTCGCTGGCCCTGAAATTAGAATGGAAGAAGAAAAAGTAATTAAACTCGGCGGCCTCGAAACGGGCGGGCTGGCCGGAAGGGAACGAGCGAAAAGAAGAAAAAGAAGGGGAACGAATGAAGGAGAAGAGAAGAAGGGGGGCCGAAGAATGGAATGAAGAAAGCGAACAAGAAGAGAAGAAAGGAAGAAGTTTAAAAAAAAACCCCCAAGGCAAAAAGGGGAGAGTGCTACCTCATCGGGAAACCGAACGGAGCACTTTGCGGAGTCGCAGCCGTACTTCGTCGTGGGAAAGAACGACCGCGTCAACAAGTCTTCTCGCCCTAGACGATTTTAGGCGAGCAGGGCTGTGCAGTTAGTTGAGTGAGATACGCCCCGTTTTTCGGACTGCCTCGTGCTTTAGGCCAATTCTTGTTGATGATTCTTTCCATCTCATCAATTCCAGGATATAGAGTTCTCACCATTTCCTTTAGAACCCTATGTAAAATCCTTCTCCCGGGCTACGTAAGATACGACTACTGTAGTCCCTGATCGCCTCCCTCGCGTCTCGACATGTGCGAGAATCGAGGAACCGCGCTGTGCACTACTCGTAAATGGGGACTGTCGTGCGACCCCCCCTTTTTTCTCTTTGTTTTTGCCTGCAGGCCGCAGCAAATGGCCAGATGCAGATCCCGCGCGCGGCATATACGAGCAGCGTCTGGACTGCCACAGCACAGCTGTCTGTCGGCCCAAGCGCGTGTCGTGTTCGCCGTGCCAAGGCCCGCCACGTCCGAGCTGATGGGCCATCTGGATGGACTTGTTCTATTTCTGCCCGTAAGAATCCTGGACGGGCCCCATCGACGGACGGCCGGGCCAATTCTATTTTTCTCTAGCTCGCCTCGTTGTTTTCACGCGTCGTCCTCCGTGCCCTCCGGCAATGCTCCCCACGCTGCCAGGGGGCGTGCGGTCGTCGCGCTTCACGCTGTATCCGTTCTCCGTAGACTGCACCCACGCTACCCCCGTCGAAACAGGGGAACAGCCAACGAAAAGGACCTTGCTGGACATGGTTGCTATTTTAAGTCTCCCCGTGATGCGTCCCTCCCTTTGTATCTTTCTGTATCTTGCCATCTCGTTCGACCCTCCTCCCTGGTCGTGTCAACAAATCATAAAAAAACATCTCCGTTCGTATGACATCACACATCTCACATCTCCCTTTGCAGACGCCTCTCCAGGCTCTGTCTGAGGTAAAACGCAACCTTGATTGTGCCATTGCCCGCCCTGGTCTGTCTTGCCAACCACTTCGCGATCGCGTCCTTGACCCGCTTCTCCAGCCCGGCTAGGTCGTCCCTTGCCCCGGACAGAGCGTCTGCGTCGCTGCCCCATGCCGTCTCCCGGGCTGCAAGCCGGCCCGCTGCCCGTGCCAGCTTGGCAAGACTGACCTCCATGACGACGCAGCTCGGCCGCTCCTCGCGCGCAACCGTCTCGCGGTCTGCCGTGTGACGCGCGCCCGTGGCGCATGGGGAACGTTGCACCGCGACGGCTGGAGCAGGATCGAGAGAACCAGGAGCACCGTCCTGCCCGTCGTCCCTCTGCGCCTGTTGCTGGGTGGGAGCGGTTGCACGAGACACGTCTGTGCTCACCGCCACCCGCGGCAGCCGCGAGCCTTCCACACCGGCCCGAAAGGAAAGCGCAGTCTGCCGGTACGCCCGCTGCGAGACGGCACCGGGAACAGGGTAAAGGCCACGCCCTGCGCGGCTGTCTCCTGCTTGGGATGCACCATCCACTGGACTGGACGGCGGCGGCGTCTGCAGCCTGTGAGCAGGGGCTCCCCGCCGGTACGACAGCATCGAGTCATATTGCTGGCGTCGGATGGCGCTGCGGTTATTGTAGACAACTCCTCCACCACGATGGGGCCGAACGACTGAAGGAGGCGACGAGAGAAAACCAGACCCAACAGGAGAAGACGAAGAAGAAAACAGCGCTGTCTGCCTTTCTCGCCGAACAGTGGTAAGAGGATGTTCAACAGGCGGCGACGACTGTGGGCTGCCGTTAACGGTCGGGGTGGCCTGCGGACTTTCCAGCACGGGAAGCCGCGTGCGCTCGCTCTCCTGTGTGGCATCTCCATACACATGGCTGCAGAACTTCTCGAACGCGTCACACACTGCCTGCTCGTCAGCAAAAAGAACGTCCGTCTTGGACGATTCCACATTGGCGTCGTAGCTGCCGACGGGGCACTGGATGTTCAGCCGAATAAAGGCATCCCGGACTTTCCGCTGTTGCTGTTGTGCGCTGCTGCCAGGAGCAAGGATAATTGTCTTGCCTAGGTGCGTCCAGAAGACAATCAGAAGCTTTGTTGCAATCGAGCCGTGCCGCTGAGCCGAGAGCGGCCGTCCGTCCACAGACACAAAGGCCCCGAAAGCCAGTTTGGACAGGTCGGCTCCGGGCTTGGGCAGAAACCCCTCGAACAGGTACATGGTTTCGGGCATCGGAGCCGCCGCCAACGCGGATGCGGACTGGAACCCCATGTCAGCCGGTCTTTCTGGCATGGATAGAACCACTTCCTGGCACTGGCGGGCCGCCTCGGGGCCGAACAGCACACAAACAGCTTCCCGCATGATCTCGCCGCCGCCGCCGGCCACGGCCCGCGGAAGAAACTGCCAGACCGGTGCCGGCTGCTGGAACACGCGCAGCACTATCCGCAGGCGTTGGGGCCGGGCGAGTGCGTACCCGCACAGCAGCGCCTTGATGGCAGCAAGCGTCTTGCCTGCCTCCTGTTCGGCCGCCTTGCGCCGCACCGGCAGCGACGCAAACAAGCACGTCACGGTCACGGTCGTGCCGACGGGCGCCGCCGCGGGCTTGAGGCTGCCCGGCGCCACGCCGCCGACGCCACGCACCAGGCGGAAGGACGAAGCGACCGGTGCCGTTGCCGTTGCCGCACCGCTGCCGCTGCTGCGCGTCGTGACGGCCACGTACCCCAGGCTGTTGGCACTGGCCAGGCCCTCGCCGCGGAACCCCAAGGAGCCGTCACTGACGACTTGGGGCAGGTCCTCGAACCGGGCAAGCTTGCTGGTGTGGCCGCGGCGGCCGAGGGCCGCGAAGTCGGCCGGCAGGATGCCGTGGCCGTCGTCGCGGACCTCGATCTTGTCGACGGTGTTGGGGCTGACGCGGACCTCGACGGAGGTCGCGCCGGCGTCCAGGGCATTGTCGACGAGCTCCTTGACGAGGCTGGCGGGGGTCGCGAGCTGCGATGCCGCACCCAGCAGGCGGGCCGTGTCTGCGGGCAGCGGTCGGATGGCCATGGTATTGTCCTTGGTGCGCCGACAGAAAGTCAAGAAAACGAGGGGCAGAGGCAGAAGCAAAAAGAAAAGAAAAAAAAAAAACCCTACGCTCTCTCTGCTTCCCAAAAGGACAAACCCTAAGAACACACAGCCATCTTTCGCTCTCGGGAAAGAACGAGCCGACATGCCTTCCTTCCTGGACACACTCTCGCCAGCTCTCTCGGGGACGAGACTGGCTGCGAGGAAGCAGCAACCGGGCACCCGGATCAGGGACAAACCAACCGCATTCCGTAGATACAGCAAAGAGAGCTCCTTCCGGAAAGAGACAGCGCATGTAAGACATTCCGAGACCTCTGCGAGAGCTTCCCCCGCGAGAGCGATTACTAAGTTTTCCCCCATGCGGCGTCATCTTCTGGCATGGAGGGGCATACCGGGCCTGGAAACTACTTAAGCTCCCGATCGCTAGGCGGCTCACCATTCCGCCATCCTTCCCACCCACCGCATTTTTTCACGAACCGTTCTTCGTCTCACCCGCTCCCCCGGCACCTCCGGCACCACCACACCCACCTCACCCACCTCACCCCCTCGGTTTCTCCGCAAACCGGTCCACCCACCATGCACGACAACAAAGGCCCCCAGGTCGAGAAGCACGACGGCTCCGGCCTGCGCGTCGGCATCGTCCACGCCCGCTGGAACTCGACCATCATCGACCCGCTGCTGGCCGGCGCCAAGGCCAAGCTCCGCGAGAGCGGCGTCGCCGACGCCGACATTGTCGTGACGTCGGTGCCCGGCGCCTGGGAGCTGCCCGTGGCCGTGCAGAGGTGAGCTTTCCTTTTGACCCCCCCCCTCTCACCGAGCCCTCACCAACCGCCAGATTCTACTCCGGCTCCCAGGTCCAGGCCGCGTCCGCCGCCGGCCCCGGCACGTCCCTGGGCGACCTCCTCATGGGCGGCAGCACGCCCGACCTGACGGCCCCCGCGGCCAAGTCGGGCGCCTCCTCCTCCGCCGCGGCCACCACCAAGCAGCCGTTCGACGCCATCATCGCCATCGGCGTCCTCATCAAGGGCGAGACCATGCACTTTGAGTACATCGCCGACAGCGTGTCGCACGGGCTGATGCGCGTGCAGCTGGACGCGGGCGTGCCCGTCGTGTTCGGGCTGCTGACGGTGCTCAACGAGAAACAGGGCCTGGCACGGGCGGGCGTCATCGAGGGCAGCCACAACCACGGCGAGGACTGGGGCCTGGCGGCCGTGGAGATGGCCGTCAAGCGCAAGGCATGGGCGGCCGGGAAGCTGGACTGAGGGCTGGGCCGACGGACAGAAACTGAAAAGAAAAAAAAGAAAAATATGATAAAACCTTGGATGGGCGGGATCAAAGGATATGGTTGGGACACGGTGCTTCTCCAGGATAGACGGGAAAAGAACACAGAGCAACGGCCTCTTGATGCCGACCACATTTGGCAAGGAACTGGTGCTGATGCAAAACGTGACGTGTATATTATTGCATTATTGCCTCGCAGGGGAGGCCTTGTGTTTGGCGATGCGCCAGCCGTCTATGCAGAAAGGATATATCCAGGGACGGCCATCGTCAGCCATCGTCGGCCAAGGCCGTTTTCAAACCGACACCATGCAAACGCCTCCAAGAAACATAAAGGAGTAGTAAACATCGCCCCCAGAGGATCCAAGTATGCGCGTCCTCCTTTCAGTCGACAGACAGGGCAGAAAATGTACAGTAGTATAATGCGTCTCTAGACAACAACAAGCCAAAAGAAAAGTGACATGAAAAGGAGCGAAGCCAAGCGCGCGAGCAGCTCGCTCATGCAAAGGAACCAAGATCGTTTGTGGAAGATTATATAGAGAGAGAAAAAGAAATCCAATGAGCCAAAATACAGAACCAACCCGTTTTCGATCAGCCCGCCACTGCAGAAAAAGCACAAAACTATTATATAAAAAGGCGAATCCCTCGTGGAAGGAAGGGGCAGACGATCGGCTCTAGCTGATCAGCGCACCGATCTCGCTCGGCAGGGTCTTTTTGGACTTCCACATCGACCGCTTCTTGTCGCGCTTGGCTTTCATGGCTGCCCAGCCCTCTTCGTCGTCTTCGTCGTCGTCGGCGGCAGGCTTGGTCTGCATGTTGTTCAAGGGCGACTGGCTCTTGTGCTTCCGCGCGTGGTCCCAGCCCGTTGGGCTCGGGCCCCGGCTGTTGGCTGTGTTGCCTTCGCTCGGGCTCATGCTGCTCGCATTGCTGTTCCGGTTGGCACCGTCCGCAGGTGTACCAAGTGCCTCCGAGGGGCTCATCGACTTGCGCAGGCTGCCCTGCTGCTGCTGCTGCTGCTGCTGCTGTTGCGACCCGTTCGGCATCTGCGACACGGGACGGTACCGGCCGGGAAGGCCGACGTTGCTGCGCTCCGACGGCGCAATGGACGCCGTGTACCCGTTGACGCCCTGCACCCGAATCGACGGAGCAAAGCCGGTTTGACCCAAAGGCTGAATCCACGAGGCAGAACTCGGCTGCACCAAGCTCATTGTCCGCATGCCCATCTCCGGGCGCGCATAGGGACCGTCCATCGTAGAGGCGTTGTCGGCAAACGAATTGCGCGGCATATCGGGGCCTGCCATGCCCATGCCCGGGCCCATGCTCATGCCCATCGGGTTGGCCCCCGCCGGCATGGCGCCATTGTTGGCCGTCATCATCTGCATAAACTGCATTTGCATCTGCATGAACTGCTGCATTTGCTGAGACATCTGGATCTGGGCTTGGTCGCCTGGCGTGAGCATCTGTTGCGGATGGCCCATGCCCGGGTACATCATGTGCGGCGGGATGCCGCCCATGGGATCGATCGACCCCATAGTGCCCATGGACGGCATGGGCTTGTTGATGGCATCCAGGGCCGGGCTGCCGCGGCGCATAGCACGAGACCGCTCTTCGGTCGCAATCACGCCCACCAAGCCGCCTGGTGGCACGTGTCCGCCGGCGGGTGCTCCGCCCGCCAGGTTGAAGGCTTCCCGCGTGTTCGAGTTCACCAGGCCGTACGGGTCCTGTGGGAGATTCCTTGCAAAGGGCGGGAGTCGGCCGCCAGCACCAGCAGCCGGAGGGGGGGCTGCAGCGGCAGCATCGCCCATGCTGGAGTTGGACCGGTGGTAGCTGGGAGCGGCGGCAGCGCGCAGATTGGGATTGGACATCATGGAGCTCAGGCGGGTAGGCGGGCGGTTTTTGTTCGGAAACCCGTGTGCGGCCAAGATTGCCAGGGGCACCTCCTCGTCCTCATCGGCTTCGGCCTCGGCGCCGACTTGTGGAGAGTGGCCGGACGCGGCGCCGGCGGCGCCAAAGTTGGTCAGGTTCGGCGTCGATGCAGAGAACGCAAGGCTTCCGCGGGCAGGGGTGCCCGAGGCCGCCTCGCCGGTGACCTTCATCATTTGCTGCCGGTACACGGTCATGTGCGCTTCCTGCTTCCGCCTCTGCTTTGCTGCCTGCCTGGCTTTCTCGGCCTCGTCCTCATCGTCGTCGTAGTTGTCATCCTCCTCGGCGTCGGACGCTTCGGTCTTTGTGCCCTCGATCGCCTTGCTCCTGTCCTCGTATTCCTTGTCCTTACGGTAGCGCTCGAACTGCGCCGGGGTCATGACTTTGTTCTGCGGCGAGCTGATCTTGTTGGCCGTGAACCGCTCGGAGATTCTGGTGGACTGAGCGATGCTGCGGTTGGCCGTGAAGAGGTCTTCGTCTTGGCTGGCCGGGCTGGTAGCAAAGACGGGCGAGTTGGAGTCTGCGGGGACTTGCTTGTAGCCGAGACTGGTCTTGTCGTCGGTCAGTCGAAGCCGACTGGCGGGGGAAGCAGACGGCTTGGAGCTCGAAGCGGAGCCTCCGGCCAAGAAGCGATTGACGGTAGAGAGGGATTCCCTCAACAGATTGGCGTCTTCGTCTTCCGCTTCAGCGGCGTAGTCAATGGTTGATCGGCGGCGGCCAAAGATGGCGGTGGTTCTCTTCAGACCAGAATCGGTGGAGCTGGGGAGCGGTGGTCTGGTATCGGTTGGGCCAGCGGTGGTGGACCCCGTGGCGTCCGACGCAATCTGTGGTCGGTTGTTGAAGGTAGCAGCATGTCTCGGAACAGGGGGTGCTGCATTTTCGTTTGTGTTTGTGGAAGCGCCCAGCGGCGAATTCGAGTACAGCAAGCGGTCGGTTGAGCGTTGGTTGCCCCATAAATAGGGCGAAGGGCCGTCTTTAGCGGCACCCTCTTCCGGCCGGGGCGGGGCCGGCTGGTTGAGGCGATTGCCGGTTAGAGCCCGCGAGGCCATAACCGGCCGTCCTAGACCGTCGTCTCTGACGGTGGCAACGCTGGCTCTCTTGTCGACGTTGACCCCTAGCATTTTGCCAAAATCGCCACCGAGGTCCAGGTCAAACTCCTCCTCGAGCTTCGGGGGCGTGGCTGTTGTAACGGTCGACGCTGTCATGGCCCGGTCCCGGCCACTCTCGGTTTCCACGGGAGTATGCGGGGGGGTTGCGTCCGACAGAGGGGAGACCGCAAGAGGCTTCCGCTGCGTGCCAAAGGAGAACGTGCGGCCGGCCGACTTGAGAAAGCTGCTCGCGGAATTCGATTTGGGGATGGGGGGAACCGGAACATCGCCGTACAGCTTCTTGTTTTGCAGCCTCCAGTCCTCCTGCTGCTGCTGGTGCTGCAGTTGCTGCTGCTGCGCCGTAAGATCCGCCGAGGAGGGCGTGGTGGACACGTTGCTGTGACGGGAAGAATTGTCAGTCGAGTTTGTTTGTGTGGTGTTGGAGGAGCCGCTGCCACTAGGAAGGTCCCGTTAGTTGAAGCTTTGCGGCACTTCAAGCTCTGAGCGCCCAAGCTGGTCGACTTACCGGTTGCCGTTGAGGTTGGCAAAGAGGTTGTCGTCCTCGGATGCGGCATCTGTAGCAGCCAGATGGGCGGGCATGCTCTGGGACTGCTTGATCGCCGTGCGCTGGCTTAAGCTGCCATCGGAGTTTCTGGAGCCGCCGGCCAACTCGGACCGGTCGAGCACACGGAAGGAGGGTCCTGCCACGGAGGCATTCTCGAGACTGTCGGCGTTGGATTTCCGCCGGTTGAACGCGGGGAATCTAGGCATGTAGAAGGGAGGGAGGGTGCAGGGGCCAGAAAAGCCCGTGAAGAAAGGAGCCGAGTGGAGAGTCCCGGCTGCAGTGGTTGCTGTTGCTGCGGTTGTCGCTGCCGGTGCGCAAGGCGTCGAGACACAGCAAGTTTATTCGTGGCCGAGGGAGAGAACGAGGGATAGGTCGGCTCACTGCATGGCAGGCGATGCGGGTTAGCAAAGTGGTTTCCCATTTGTCCTTTAGGGGGTGCGTGTGCGTGCATAGGGCAGTGCCCGAGCTCAGGTGTGACGATGCAGGCGGCCGGGATCCAAAACCAGAGTAGGGCGGTGTGGGAGCACAAGAGCACCAAGAAGGGGAAAGCAACAGGGCGTGAAAGACACGGCCGGCTGGTTGCGGTTTGTGCTGGAAGGGCTGTGGCGTGCCTGTGTTTCGCACCGGGGGAGGACGCCAGAAAACACACACACGATTGGGATGGCACGAAAGCGAGCAACAGAAGCAGAAATGAGGGTGAGGGTGGCCAGTGGGAGGACTGGGCGTGTAAACGTACCGGCGTAGGAGTGGCGTTTGTCTGTGGAGAGGGAAACGAGACGGGAGAAGAGAACAGGCGGGTGGTGTGAGACGTGGCGTCGTCGGGAGACAAAGAGAAGCTCGTGGGACCGGTGTGTTGACAAAGCAGGGGGGGGGGGGAGGCGGGAGAGGTTGCTGACTAGACGACAGATCGCCAAGTCCGGGGGAAGTGAGGCCTGGCGACGGGAGGAATGCTCGACGACGGGGATTGCGAGAGGGACGAACGAGGTCGGCGGGAAAGGGTCGAGACGGATAAGGAAAGGATTAGAAGGCGTATGTAGGGGTCGGGTCGAGGAATGCTGCTTTGCTGCAAGGGAGCCGAGGAGACGGATAGAAAAGAAACAACCGGGAAAGAAAACAAAGACACGAGGCGGCGGCGGCAGCACGAAACGAGCGTGAACAGGGGGGGGGAGAAAGCGAGCGTGAAAAGGGACAACGAAGAAACGACACGGAAGAAAGAAAAGAAGAAAAAAAGGCGGTTTTCTCTCGGTGGGTGCCAAGACGAGAGAGGAGAAGCAAAAAACGAGAGGACGCGAGAAAAGCAGGAGGAGAAAATAGAGTGGGCTCGGCAGTCCTAGAATAGGGGGCGGGAGCAGCTGAGGCGGGTAGTGGGTGGGCCCTGGAGAGGAAAAGACGGAGCACGTTTTGGGCAAGTAAGATACGAGAGGCCTGGGAGGGCCGGGCGAGGGCCAGTGGGCGGGCGGCGCTTGTGACGTAGGGGCAGGGACAGGGGCACAGGCCTGAGTCGGGGGCTCGTATCGGCGGGAGCAGCTGAAAGCTGGGCACCGGTTGGGCCGGCGCTTTGTGTTCCAATTTCGCAGCGATCGGCGCTGGAATGGACGGGCTTGGTGTTTGTTTACTGCGTTCCGGTGCACGGGGGAGGCCAGGAAAACTCGTAAGATACGGAGCACGGAGCAATACGATGCCATCCTGATCGTGCGTTGCATTGGATATAAAAAGAACAGTGTCCGTTCTGTTCTGCGCCATCGCGGCCGTCCTGGCCATTCGTCCGTTTTCTCTTCTTCCATTTCTCCCCATCTCTCCCCTGCAGGTCCACCGATATCCACCACATTATTTTCTGCGAGGCCTGCACGCGTATCTTCCCAAGTACGGAGTATTGCTCGTAGCCCGTGTTCTCTGTTTTCGTCGTACTGGCTCGCACCGCACGTCGCACGCGTAGACTGCAGTCTCTCCTCCGGCCGCGGCACACCGAGACCCAGCGCCCCGGGTCGGCCATACGATACAGCGGCACGGGCAGCTCCAAGACAACGAGAACAACCGACAGAAATTAGGCTCCTCGCGCATCCTGTGGAGAACCTGGCGCCTGCATCGGCTGTGCATCGTGAGTCTTTTCCTGGCCTTGCACATCGTAGTGGAGTCGGCCTGGACTCCCTCCCTAATTCCATCCTTTGTCACCCCCTGAGCGCATCACGTGGGTGGGTCCGACGCCAAGCTATGCGTGATTTGCTCTGAAGCTATCCTTGAGTCCTTTTGCCTCTCCTCCTGGATCTCTCTCTCTCCTCTCCCACCACCACGCCCGCCATGTCGTCCCCTACCCAACCCCACCGCCCGCCCGGCGCGCTGCTGCTGCAGGAGGACCCGTACGCCATCCGCGGCGGCACGCTGGCCACGCTGATCCGCCGCCGCTCGTCGACCAGCCTCTTCGCCCACGGCACGCACCGCGACGAGGAGGAGGCCGCCGGCGCCGGGCCGTCGTCGGGCGCGCAGACCCCCGCCGGGTCCGTCTACGGCCACGACAGCAGCCTGCTGTGGCGGCGCGACGCGGCCGGGCTCGACGACGACGACCTGCGCCGCCAGCACGACGAGCGCCGCCTCAGCGCCATCCTCAACAACCCGCAGATGCGCAGCATGCGCCTCATCGGCAAGGCCAAGCGCTACCGCTGGGAGCGCTACTGGAAGACCGAGGAGCAGCTGCGCGCGCTGTCCAAGCCGCTGCGCGCGTACTACGAGCGCAACAACATGCTCATCCAGCAGTACCTCTACATCGACCACCTGCTCAACTCGTCCCTGCCCCACGACCTGCTCAACGAGTACAACGACCTGCACTCCACCGCCATCCGCGGCGTCGCCGTCCCCGCCACCATCTCCGAGGAGCCCACCGCCGCCGCGTCCCCCAGCACCCACGCCGCCAACGGCGGCCTGGACGCCGGCTCCCCGGGCGCGACCCCTGTCCTGGCCGGCACCAGCCCGGGCGGCGGTCCTGGCGGTCCTGCTTCCGCCCCCGGCCCGACCGTCAAGAAGGTCAAGCGCACGCCCAAGGCCATCTACCGGCCTGCCGAGACCACGCCGCTGCTCGACAGCCACGAGGACGAAGACGACGACCACACCCACGACCCGGACGACGACCGCGCGTGGCACCGCCGGCACAACGGCCACACCAGCCCGGACGCCGGCACCGGCGCCGACGCCGCCCAGGATGCGGCCGATGGCGCCGACGGGAACGGGCTCTCGATGGGCGGCCGGCAGCGGACAAAGCCGGCGGCGTCGTCGTCGTCGTCGTATGGCACCGTGGCCGCGCGCGCACCCGACCGCGCGGCGGGCGCGGCAGCGGGCGCCGACGGCCGCGGCGAGGGCACGCAGTCGCCGTCGCTGGCGGACATCCCGCTGCTGCTGGAGGAGGACGAGAATGTGGACAGCACGGCGCCGATTGTGACGCTGGCCATCTACGTCAACCTGGCGGCGAACGCGATCCTGCTGGCGGGCAAGGCGGCGGTGGTGCTGTCGGTGCCGTCGATCTCGGTGCTGGCGAGCCTAGTGGACGCGGTGCTGGACTTCCTGTCGACGGCGATTGTGTGGACGACGACGTGGCTGATCAGCAACCAGGACCAGTACCGCTACCCGGTGGGCCGGCGGCGGCTGGAGCCGCTGGGCGTGCTGGTGTTCTCGGTGATCATGATCACGTCGTTTGTGCAGGTGATGCTGCAGGCGGTGCAGCGGCTGGCGTCGCCCGACCACGAGATCATCGAGCTGGGCATGCCCGCCATCATCACCATGCTGGGCACGATCGTCATCAAGGGCCTGTGCTGGCTGTGGTGCCGCCTGGTCAAGAACTCGAGCGTGCAGGCGCTGGCCGCCGACGCGGCCACCGACGTCATCTTCAACGCCGGCTCCATCGCCTTCCCCATTGTCGGCTTCTACGCGCGCATCTGGTGGCTCGACGCCCTCGGCGGCCTGCTGCTGTCCATGGTCGTCATCTACAACTGGTCGTGCACGTCCATCGAGCACATCAAGCAGCTGTCCGGCTTCTCCGCCACGGCCGACCAGCGCAACATCCTGCTCTACCTCACCATGCGCTTCGCCAAGACCATCCGCGCCATCCAGGGCCTGCAGGCGTACCACGCCGGCGACAAGCTCATCGTCGAGGTCGACATTGTGCTCGACGCCAACATGTCGCTTAAGGACAGCCACGATTTGAGGTAGGTCCCTCCCCCTTGTGCTTCTGTTTGGTTTTCCCCGTCTCTCGTGATTTTGCTAACGATTTCCAGCGAGAGTCTCCAGTACGTCATCGAGTCGGTGCCCATTGTCGACCGGGCCTTTGTGCACGCCGACTACGCCGACTACAACCTGCCGACGCACATGGAGCAGCAGGCCTGAGGGGCGATCGAGCGCGAGGCCGCGGCAGAGGAGTGTATATTGTTGGCATAGGTGTATCCCTTTGGATAGCACGGTATACTTTTGTATAGGCGCGTTCCTTCTAAATTGGACTGTATAATATTTCTGGCATGGGTGTGTTACTTTGGAAAGCGAGTGCGTGTATTTTTGGTGTATCAATAGCAACTACAGGCAAACAAAACAGCATTACCATACAGACAAGGGCAAACAAACTCCAGCTAAAAGACAAGTAGTCGTGAAGAAAAGCAATTCCCGCGGTAAAACGCCTAACCCGCAAGATGCTCCATCCGCAAGGGGCTGAAAGCAAAACAACAAAAATAGACAAAACTGCCGCTCGCAAATGAAGAAAAAGAACCAAAAAAAAAACAAAGCAAAACAACACCGCCTAGTCCGCGTCCGGGGTCGGCAGGGCCCGCGCGGTCGCAGCAGCGGCGGCCGACGCGGGCCCGGCGCGGCGGTCCTTGGCCAGGAGCATGGTGTCGGCGTGGGCGAGGATCATGCGGCGGGAGACGAGGGCCATGAACTCGGGCTCGAACAGGTCGACGCAGTCGGCGTAGACCTGGGGCGGGCAGTTGGCGCAGGCCTCGACGACGGCGTCGGCGAACGGCAGGGCGCGGTCGACGCACAGGCGGTACGCCTCCTGCAGGCGGGCGACGCGCGAGCGGATGTCGGACGAGGGCCGCGTGCGGTACAGCTTGCGCCACTGCTCGACCGAGTACAGGCTCAGGCGGTGCTGCAGGCTCTCCTCGGCCAGCGCGGCCAGCGGCGCGTGCAGGAAGCGGTCCGACAGCTGCCACATGGTCAGGATCTGCCGCGTCGACAGCGTGCCGCCCATCTGCTCCTTGCGCAGCACAAACGTGCCCGGCGGGTGGAAGTGCCACCGGTACAGCAGGTCCACCCACAGCCCGACCTCATCCGCCGTCACGTCGCCGCCGTCCAGCTCGATCCGCTGCGTCTGCGCCTCCGCAAAGCCCCCGCGCAGCGCCCGCCGGAAGTACTGCGCGTGCCGGCACAGCAGGTCCGCGTGCACGGGGAACTCGCTGCCGCGCACCACAATCGTCGCAATCGCCAGCGGGTTTCTGCAGGGTGTCAGCGAGTCGTGTCGTGTCCGTGTCCGTGTCCACCTTCGTACGCACCGAAACATGAGCAGCCCGTTGTTCAGCTCTTCGCGCTCCTTTGCCCGCGGCGACAGCTTCTTCTGCACCGTCCCGGCGCTCGCGGCATCCTTGGCCTGTGGTGGCCCCAGCGCCACAGACGATCCCGCCGGCTTGGCCTCCGTCCGCTCGCGCCCCGTGTCCCCCGGCCCCTCTCCGGCGCCCGCCGCGGCTTTGGTCGGCGTCGCCCCGACGACAAAGAGCGTCTCGTCCTGCGCCGCCCAGTCCTCGCCGCCCGAGGCGTCCAGGTCCATCGAGTTGAAGAGGGACATGGTGGGAGCCGTCATGCTGCCCGGGACGCCGTCTGCCGCCTACGGGGGGGCCCCCTGCGAGATCGAAGCGTCTGCGTATTCGGCGGGCGGGCCGTACACCTCCGCGTCGCTTGTCTGTCTTGTCGGTCTCGACAGTCGTTGGTTTCTCGGAGGCGCTCGAGGTCAGGAGGTTGCAGCGCAGTCGTTTGCCTTGGCGATGCGAGGTAGGAGTGACGGTCAGGTCGTTGGGCCGGCATTGTTCCAGTGGGTGTGGCTTGCGTCCGGCGGCTACGAGTGGCTGCGCCTCATGCACTTAAGGGAGCCTATTTATGCATGTAAACGCAATTGCCCGCCAGTGGATTTCAACGTCACGAAAGCCGCCGGACTGAACTTTCTTGCCTTTCTTGCCCTCTAGCACGACGGAACAGCACACCCCAAAGCGACCAAGACCACTGCGGACCCCCTTGCGACCGTCTTTGACAGAGCTGTTTACGGGGCCACTTGCGACACACCTGGTGCGTGTCCATTGCATGGGTCGGCCGCTCGAGCGAGCGAGACGGGAAAAGCGCATGCGCTGCTAACACTCCAGACACAGCGCATACTCGCCTCCCCGAGAATGGAGAACGGTGCGAACGGCGAGGGCGAGGGCAAGGACCCCAGCTCGTTCCTGAGCCAGATTATCGGCAGCCTGGTGACGGTGAAGCTGAACTCGGGAGTGGTGTACAAGGGTGCGTCGTCTGCGTTCGTCGTCTTTGCGTTCGTCGTCATCGTGTTTTCGTTTCCCCTTCTCTCTCTGACCGTGGTCCCTACAGGCGAGCTGCAATCGGTGGACGGCTACATGAACATTGCGCTGGAGAAGACAGAAGAGTTTGTCAACGGCGTCAAGCGGAGGGCGTACGGCGACGCGTTTGTGCGCGGCAACAACGGTACGTGCTGTTCTATATCTTGTTGTCGACACGGCGACTAACGTGCGCAGTGATGTACATTTCGGCCGACTAGGGAGGGAAAGGGGCGCGTGCCGTCGTGCTTTGAATGGTTACATACGGTCTCTTCAAAGAAAAGAAAATGCATTACGAACCAGACTCTGCCTTCGCATCGACCGTGCCGTGTTCACATCTTCCGTGCCCACGCATAGTACGTCACCCCGTGCAGCGCCACCGCGCCCTCGCCGTCGCGCTCCACGCCCGGCTGCGCCAGGATGGCGTCCATGCGGCGCCGCACGGCGCGGCGGGAGCGGGGCGGCGTCCCGTCCGCGACGTCCGTGTCCCCGTCCCCGTCCGCCGGGTCCTCGTCCGGCAGGTTGGCCACCTGGCTCTGCGTCTGCAGCCGCTTCCACAGGCCGTCCGCCGTCAGCCGCACCGTCCACTCCGTGCGCGCGTCGGCCAGCGGCGCAAAGCGGCCGCGCGCGGCGGCCGCCGCAAACGCCTGCGGCCACTGGCCGTCGCGGAAGCGGCGGTTGCCGTCGGGCGGCAGCGCGAGCACGAGGTCGTTGAGCGCCTGCTGCCACGGGGCGGCGGCGGGCCAGCTGGCCGGCTTGTTGTCTGGGGGGGAGGTGAGCGGGGTCTATCGTAGACTCTGACAAGAGCGAGGCAGGAAGGGCTTACAGTCCTCAATGTTCCACAGAACGCCGACCGACGCACCCGGCTTCAGCACGCGGTGGATCGCGTCCATGGCCTCGTCGTGGGCGAACCTAGAGCAGAACAAAAACGGTCAGTCAGCGCGCTGTGTGCTCCGCAGGACGCGGACTCCGCGTGCTTCCTCACCAGTGGAACGCCTGCGCGACCACCACGGCGTCCGCCGTGCCGTCGGCCACGGCGCCGCCCAGCGCCGTCGCGTGCCCGTCGACGACGGTGACGTGGGCCAGCGCCTTGGCGGCAAGGCTGGCGCGCATCTGCGCGTGCGGCTCGACGGCGAATATGGTCCAGGGACTAGAAGCTGCAGCGGCGGCGGCGGCCCGCCGCGACAGCAGCTCGGTAAACTTGCCGGTGCCGGCGCCGATCTCGACGATCTGCAGCCGGCCGGCGGCGGGCAGGGCCAGGTGCGCTAGCAGCGCGTCCACGGCGGCGTCCGGGTACGACGGGCGGTAGGTGTCGTAGGCAGACGCGTCGTGGAAGCCGGACGCGGCGGCCGGGGCGAGGGCGGCGGGCATGGCGGGAACACAGGGCGGGTTGGGGTACAGGGGGGTGGGTGGGTGGACGGCCGTCGGTTTCCGGCGGCGGCGCCGATGCGGGGATCGTCTGGACGAGAAAAGTGGAGACCATCCGATGTCAGCAGGACTACGAAGTACGGAGTATGTTCCCTTTGGACGGTACTTTATAGGGAGAGTGCTGTCATTTGTTCGGTTAGCACTAGGCATGATCAGGAGAGTGCTGTCATCTGTCACTTTGCACAAACTAGTTGAAAGAGTAGACGCTCGTATTACTATCTTATACAGAAATCAGGATCCCGTTTGCTGTGTCCTCCGTTGATGGCCCAAATTCATGTCGTCTCCAAACGCCAAACATGCAATGGCTGAAGAAAAAGAAACAAGTACACAAAGAAGTAGACAGGCCGTTGAATGTCCCTTTACAGGACGGCAATGCGCCGCGTCTGCGGCTTGACGGCCTTGGGCACGATCACGCTGAGGATCCCGTTGTCCAGCGACGCCCGCACGTTGGCCTCGTCGACCGGCACGGGGAAGTTGAAGGTCCGCTGGAACTCGCCCACGGCGCGCTCCTGCACCCAGTAGCGCTCGGTGGGCGTGGCGGCCTGCTTGGCCACGGTGGTCGTCGTCTTCTTGGCCGGCTGCTTCTTGGCAGCAGTCTTGGTGGTGGTGGTGGTGGTCGTCGCTGGCACGGCCGGCGTCATGGTAACGTCTTCGTCGTCCGCATCGGCCACCGTGGCCGCGTGGCGGCTGGCCGGCGACGACGAGCGCGAGCGCGAGCGTCCCTCGTGCGTCACCTCGGTGAACGGCTCGTCCTCGTCGGCCGTGGCCGGCGTGCGCGCGCCCTCGTCGCTCGGCACCGTGGGCTCGTCGCCCGCGTCCGAGACGGCGTCGGGCACGGCGTCCTCCGATGGCGACGCCGACGGCGACGCCGACGAGTAGTTGCGCTCGATGCGGCCGCTGACCACGAGCGTCTGCGGCTCGGTAAACTCCAGAATCACGTCCTTGCGGTCGACGCCCGCCAGCTCGCCGTGCAGCTCGTAGGCGTTCTCCGTCTCGCGCACGTCGAAGCGCGGGTTGAACGGCCGCCCCAGCACCGCCGACGTCGTGCCCGGCAGCAGCGCCTGCAGGGCGGCGAGCGCCGGCGGCGTCGTCTGCTGCTGCTGCTTATGGGGCTGTTGCTGGAGCTGCTGCTGCTGCTGCTGCTGCTGCGGCTGCTGCGACTGCTGGTGGCGCACAGCCTTGCTGTTGTTGGTCTTGGCCTGCTTGGCGGCCGGCGGGTTGCAGCTGGGGACGGCAACGGTGTCAAAGCCGTCGATCAGGCGGAGCAGGTTGCCAAAGGCCTGGTCCGCGGGGGTGTAGACGGGCTGGAAGAAAGGCATGTTGATGTTTGTGTTGAGAGGTGTGAGCGTTGTGTGAGTTGAGTGGGTTGTTGTTGTGAAGTCGAGTGCAGATGTCAGACTAGATGTTTGTTTTCTGATGAAGAGAAAGAAACAAAACCATCTCCAGAGCTCGAAATGCTTCGCTTCTTTATACCTGGGCGGCGGCCAGGCCGCCGTTGCACTGGAAGCCTCGCTGGTCTTCGCGAAGCTACCATCGTTGCCTGGACGTCGTCAGCACGACTGAGCAAGCCTGTTCGTGGCGGCGCGCGAAGCTGCTGGAAGGGGGGGGGAGGTGTGTCACGGGTGGCGTGGCGGTCGCGCGAAGCCGCTCGAAGCTTCTAGGGGTCGCCGGCCAATCAGAGGTGCCGAGACCTCGACGATCCACATTTCGTGTAAGTGGAGACGCCACGCCGCCAAAAACAGGTCTTTGCGATCTTCCAAGACACTCTAAGGGGTCTATCATACGACACGAACAGATCCCGGTTTTTCTCCGAGAATCGACGGCCATGCGAGCCCCGTAGCACTCCATAGACAAAACGAGAACCGTCCTGTGTAAAATAGAGAGGAACTCGGCTCTTCTCTCCCTCCGTCCATGGGCTAATACGCACGATCGTGGGGCGCTCCACAAATTCTCTGTTTACGGCCTAGTGCGTCCCTGCAGCGCGACTAGCGAGCCGCCCGCCGCCTGCCTTATACGGCGTACGGAGTACGGAGAAAGACCCTGGATGCCCGCTATCGTACGGAGTAGGCGTTCCGGGCAGCCCGGCCGCAACGCCATTCTCCGCTCGCGTGTCCGCACCCGCTCCTCTTCCGCGCTGTCCGCACTGGCTAGGCCTCGGCGCGGCCTCCGCTGGCCGATTTCTCTACTTGCATGACTGGGTAGGACCGATTCCGGCGGAAGCGTGGCGTGCGGTCGTGTTCCCTACGGGATTCTGCTCTGGCCTAGAACGTCCAATCGTCCCCGCTTTTCTAGACGAGCATCTGCTGTCGCTGCCGTCGGCAGGGATCGTTTACCCGCGTGCATGAGCCGTCGTAAGGAGAACAGAGAATAATACACTTTGGCAATGTTCCATAGCGTCTAGTCGTGTATACTCCGTACTCGTATTATTTACAGAGAAAGCAGGCATTCCCCCTGTTTGCTGATTGTTTTTGCGTAGCTCACCGGATCTAGGTTCCCGGGCGGAACCAGAAAGACTCGACTCACCGTACGTACACTGCCCTGCTTTACGGATGCACGGGAGTGGGGGGGGAGGGTGGGGGAGGGCGGC
>LZPB01000235.1:0-27729 GCA_001676865.1 Ceratocystiopsis minuta | reverse complement strand
GGCGGTCTCCTCCCCCCCCCTACCCCCCCCTACCCCCCTCCCCCCTGGTCACCGAACCCTGGCAAGAGAGGGCCACTCGGCCTGGACACCGGCGCGCCAGCGTGGCGGTCCCTCTCGTCCCACCGTCGCGGTTCTTTTTTTATCCTGTGCCCGTTTGGGTGCCGTTTAGGCCTGCTTGTTGCGCGGGCGCGCATCCGCCGCGCAGCGGTCGTGTCACCGTGGGCGTGCGGAGCGGAGGCTACGGAGTAATACGGAGAAACCAGGGCCTTGTCCAGGCATCTTCTTCTGCGTATCGGATCCTGGCCGCCTGGCCGCCAGCAGGATCCGGCCAGGCAATGCTGGCCTTGTGGAGATTGAGTGGTTTTTCCTTCGTTCTCTGCTGGCGGTTGGGATGCTCGAGTGACGTCTCTGGCGATCCTTTTAAGACGAGAACGCTTCCCTGCCAGGATCCTCTTGTCATGTCGAGACGCCCTCGGCCACTGTCCTGCGAGTACTCCGTAGACAGCGGCGCCGAGGCAGCGGCAGGCCGCAGAAACAAGGCCAGACGCGGCGCCCTGTCTTGACAGCTGCGACCCGTCTCGGCTGCCCGCCGGTCGTCTGCGCTGTCCTCCGTCTTCGGAACACGCAGCCAGGCCCAGCAAGACAAGGGCACCCACCCCTTGCCCGACGGCCGATACAAGGCCGCCCGTGCAGGACGCCCGCATGCGTGTTCAGCTGGGCGGTCCCTATGGGGCCCGCGGTAGACGACAGAGGCGTGCGGACGGAGCAGATAAGAGACTGCGCAGGGCGGCCCCGTGCCGTGCTGGCCTGTCTGCCCTGCCATTGGGTGTCACGAAGCCGTCGTTCTCGTCGTACGAGCAACCTGCCTTCCGAGAGGCGGCTTGGCGGTGGGAAGAGCGGTAAAGGGGATGAAGAAGAAAGAACAAAGATAAATCACAGACGAGGGAAAAAGAAAAAAAAAAGAAAAAAAAGGCCCCCCCACGACAACAGCCCTCTCCCTCTCCGTCCCTCGCTCGTATCGTACGGACACAACTGTCACCGTTCGGCTCGGCGTGCGACCGCGACGAAAAGAAGGCCCGTCCCTTGTATCTTACAAAGGACTCGGGGGCTGGTTTGATTAGGCCCCCTATCGTCGATGTTCATGTCTTACCATTTGTTTTTTTCTGTCTTCTGTCGTTTCCCTTACCCTTCCTTTCTTTTTCCACCTGCCGCTCTCGCTTCCTTCAGCCCCGGCTCCGCCGCCCGCTGTCTGCTGTGTAGTCCGCATTAGCTCGTGGCCGACAGGCTGCCAGTCCCACCGCCGCTCGTATCGTGCTGCGTGCTCCGTGCTCCGTGCTCCATGAAGTACTCTGCAGGACGTGGGAGTGAGAATACTCCGTAGGGCGTAGGCGAACCAGCGGACCAGGATACGGACCAGAAACGGAACGGAGGCCGCCGCTCAGGCACCGTCTTTTTTTTTTTAGCTTCTTTACCCCTGGCCGTGAGAGCTTTTGTCCTCATTAGAGCTCCAACTATATAAATGCTCGTCTTCCGTCGAATCCAGACCGCGAGCTTCCACCACGTGGCGGCCGCTCGGCCCTGACGCCGACTGCGGTTGCCACACACCGCCTCCATTGGCCTAGTATTACGAGAAACAGCCGTCATCACGACCGGTACCGTGTCGTAAAACTACGACGGTCTTCAACTCCCGTGTCTTCGATGGTCTGGAGAGAGCTCGGTGAGGCCTGCTGGCACTCCGGATCGGACCTACCCCGTACCATTCCCCAGACAGCCGTGTCCGGGAGGATGAACCGAGCGTCCATTCGATGGGCACCGGTCTCAGGAGGACAAGCAACCCTTCCCCGCCCGCGGACAACAAGCAGAATCCGTCCGTGGCCCCCCCCCCCCCCCCCCCCCCCGTATGCCGTCCCTGGGTGCACCGCATCTCGGGCATCTGGCGATCCAGCCACGGCCGTTCTGCTGCTCCTGCTGCCCAGGCTGTCTCAGGGGGGCCCACTGTGTTTGCGCTGTGCTGGCTTCTGGCTTCCCAAGCTCGTAGAACTCGTGCTCCGCGTGATGCCAACATTCGCTGCAGGTCGTGTGCACGTGCGCCGCGCTGCAGAGTGCGCCGCGCCGCCATTGCGACGAGCGCGGAAGGTAGCGCGCGTGCGGTCCGGATGCGCCTGCCCTTTCTTCTGGTCCTGTCCCCCCCCGTTTCTGCTCGTTCTTGCCGCCAACTGTTCAGTCGCGTGACAGCCACGTGTCGTTGTGTCGAAATGCAGAAGCTGTATTTTTCTCTCTGTGTGCATCGCGAGACATCAAGCATCACCATCTGGGCCATCCCGCCAAACGACCGTGTACAGACACAAAAACAAGATACATCGCGTGCGCGCTGCGCGTTTGCGTTTGCATTTGCGTTTGTTTGCAATTGGCCATTTCTCCTCTCGTCCTTTTTTTCCTGCTGTCCGCTCGTCTTCTTCTTTTCTTCTTTTCTTCGCTTCGTCGTTTCTCTTCTTCTCATCCTCCCCTTTCCTGTTTCGCGTCTGTCGCCATCCCCTAGCGCGCCCTCTGTGCCGGCGCATATCGCTGTCCTACAGGCCCGCCAAGACCGGCAAACGCAAGCCAGCCAACCAGAGCGTGGCCGCCGCTGCTCCGCGCGCCTCGCCATCGAACCCCCGAATCCACCTGCAGCCGTGCGGGTGGCGGCCCTGGACTTTTTCTGGCTCTCGTCGACCGGTTTTTTGTTTCTGCATCCTGAGGCCCGACGAACGCGGCCCGTCTTCTGCCCGTCCCTTTGGTCCCTTTTTTCCCTCCTTTATCTCTCTTTTGCTCTCTCGCGCGCTCTCTCGACACAACGCGCTCGCCTCCTCCCCTGGCCCGTTTTCTGACCAAGCCGCCCGGGCCACCAACCCCCTGGGCCCTGTCCGTTTTTTTTCCTTCGACCCTCGCGCGCACCGCGCAGGCCCACTCGACCAAACCCGTCCTCCTTTCTCGACATCGCCTCCCCCCCCCCTCTCAGAAGCCAACCGCCGAGGGCCAGCCGTTTCTATCGATCGATCGCTTTTCTTCGCCTGCGCCACCCCCTCCTGTCGTTCTCCCGCAGGCGATCTCCGTCGCTCGTCATCCTTTCGCATCGCGTGACGTCGTGTCCGCGCGCGCGCGCGTCTTCTCTTTTTTTTCCCCAGCCCGAGGCTGCCCCCCAAGAGGTTAGGCAGCGATCCGCCATCCGCAACGCGCATCGACATCTTGCCGCCACCACGCGCCCGCCGTCGATCCCCCTCCCCCTCCCTTCCTCCGGCGCCGGCTCTTCTCCGACGAGCGCGCCACCGTGCGAACGGAACGGATTGTGTGCCCTCCGTCCGGCCCGCCACCGGCGTCACTCCTCGACCCCAACGCCTTCATCGTCCCCCGGAAAGCTGGCGACCTCTGCCCTTGCCGCCGCCTGAAGTCGGACCGCGTCCCTACGCAGGTCTCCCTCTGCGCCGACGCCGAGGGGTAGCTGCCAAAGCACACTCCAAAGCCCTCGACGATGGCGCAAGCCGTCCCCCAGTCGTTGGATCGGAAACGAGTTAAGGTCTACGAGCTCCGGAACAATGACTGGTTCGATCGCGGCACGGGCCTGTGCTCGGCCACCTTTGTGGCGGTAAGGCTTTGCAATGCCCTGCTCCTGTCGCGTGTGCTGTACAACCCGGAAGCCCGGCTGACAAAACAAAACATTCCAGTCCGACGACGGCGAGGTTAAGGAACCGCGCGTCATCGTGGAATCCGAAGACGAACCCGGCCGGATGCTGCTCGACACCCTCGTAACGCGCGAAGATGGCTTTCAGCGACAGCAAGGTATGGCAGATGGCGACTCGCCCTGGAGATGTTGGTCGCTAACCGGCAACAGACACCCTCATCGTGTGGACGGACCAGTCCACCGCGCTGGAAATGGCCTTGAGCTTTCAGGAGGCTGAGGGATGCTTGCTCATATGGTGCGTTCTGTCTTGTCTGTTGGTGGCTGGCCGATGCCCCGATGCCAGGGTTGTACTGACGCGTGACGCGCCCCCCCCCCTCCAGGACGTTCATAAGTGATATCCAACAGTCGCTGGCTGCCGCCGTACCGGACGACAGTCTCTCCGAAGACCTAGCCGTCGATATGTCCCCCGGCATCTCCCTCCCGCCAGCCGAGCTGGGCGCGTTGCAGGACCTCGAGACGACCATGCGGGTCATGAGCTCGACCCCCGACGGCCGCGACGCCCTCGCCAGCTGCATCATGTCCGACGACTACATCCGCAAGCTGATCCCCCTGCTGGACATGGCCGAGGATCTCGAGAGCCTGACGGACCTGCACCATCTCTGCAACATTGTCAAGACCATCCTGCTGCTCAACGACACCGGCATCATCGAGCACGCCGTGTCCGACGAGTGCGTGATGGGCGTGGTCGGCGCGCTCGAGTACGACCCGGACTTCCCGAGCCACAAGGCGAACCACCGCCACTGGCTCAACAACCAGGGCCGCTACAAGGAGGTCGTGCGCATCCAGGACGACGCCATCCGCAAGAAGATCCACCAGACGTACCGCCTGCAGTACCTCAAGGACGTTGTGCTGGCCCGCATCCTGGACGACCCAACCTTTTCTGTGCTCAACTCGCTCATCTTCTTCAACCAGGTCGACATTGTGCAGCACCTGCAGACCAACGCCGGCTTCCTGGGTGACCTCTTTGGCATTTTCACCGACCCGACCGAGGCCGTGTTGCGGAAGAAGCAGGCCGTGCTCTTCATCCAGCAGTGCTGTACTATAGCTAAGAACCTGCAGCCGCCGGCCCGCATCGCGCTCTACAACAACTTCATCTCCCACGGCCTCCTGCACGTCATTAACTTTGGCCTGCGGAACAAGGACGTCTCGGTCCGCGTGGGGGCCACCGACATTCTCGTGTCCATGATCGACCACGACCCGCACATGATCCGCATGACCGTCTACCGGCAGCTGCAGGACAACCAGCCGCTGCTGACGGATACGCTGATCGACCTCCTGCTCGTCGAGGTGGACCTGGGCATCAAGTCGCAGGTGTCGGACGCGCTCAAGGTGATTCTCGACCGCGTCTCCCCGAACCAGCTGGCGGCTGCAGCCGCCGCCGAGGCCGCCGAGATGGCGAACAACGGCGGCCACGTCACAAACGGCAGCGACATCCACAACGACGACGACGACAACGATGACGATGATGACGACGACGAGGGCAGCGGGAACGAGAACGACGACGACGACAACGACGACGACGAGGCCGATGAAGAGAACAGAGGAGAGGGGAGCGATGCTGCCGTCGCCGCTGCCGCTGCTGCTGCTGCTGCCGCCCGCCGAAACGGAGCCGGGCAGGGAAGGAGCAGGGCGGCGGGCAAGGCGTTGCGCGCCAAGGCGGCGGCCAGCCATGCCGCGGAGCTGCAGATGCAGCAGCAGGCGCGCATGATGATCGAGCCGCAGCAAGACCTCTTCCTGGACCACTTCTACGAGTCCTCGGCGGCGCGGCTGTTCCGGCCGCTGTTGGAGTTGGAGCACCAGACGGAACCGAAGTTCGACGTTGTGAACGACGGCATCTACGGCTACCTGAACGACATTCTGTGTTTCTTTATCCGGCAACACCAAGACCGCTGCAAGTACTTTCTGCTGCAGAACGACGTGTCGCTGCGCTTTGTGCAGTTGCTCGGGTGCCGCGTCAAGCACTTGCAACTGGGTACGTACACCTCCCATCACCTCTCTTTTTGTTTTGTTTTGCTAACTCTGCAGTCGCCGTGCGCTTCTTCCGGCACATGATCGCGGTGCGGGACGAGTTCTACAACCGGCACATTGTGGACAAGCGGCTGATGGCGCCCATATTCGATCTCCTGGAGCGCTGTCTGCCGCGAGACAACCTGGTGTGCTCAGTCTGCCTCGAGTTTTTCGACGCCTTTACCAAGGACGATCTCGGCGATCTGACTACGCACCTGGTGGAAGCATACCACGACCGGATCGAGGCGCTCAGCTACCTGCCCACATTCAACGACCTTCTGCATCGTAGGTACCCGCCGAACGGTCGCTTGGTGCAGCAGCAGCAGCAGATGCGGCAACATCAGCACCAGCAGCAGCTACAACATCAGCAGCACCAGCAGCAACTGCAGCAGCAACAGCAACAACAACAACAACAACAACAGCTACAGCAGCAGCAGAAACAGCAGCAGCAGCAGCAGCAGCAGGTGTTGAGCAGTCACGCAGACCAACAGCAGGCTGCTGCAAACAGCCAGGGCGTGGCCAAGGGTCCAGAAAACGGGCGACGCGGGATGCGTGGTAGCGACCCGCTCCTGGGGCCGATTGAGCTGGACCCAGAAAACGAGGAGTACTGGAACGAAGACGACGTTGACGACGAGGGGGACGAGGATGGGCCGGCTCTGCGCCGGGTCTGGTCTGCCGGCACCTCTCGGCCTAGCAGCGCAGCGGGCCACCGCCGCGTGAGCGACTCGCCGGTCTTGAAGCAGCTGGTGGACTATGCGTCGGACGAGGAGGAGGAGGATCCGGACGAGGACACGGACGAGGATCGCGGGGCCGGAAAGGATAGCACCACGGCAACGGCCTCCAGAACGGCCACACCCCTCTCGCCGGTGTCGCCGCTGCTCAGCGGCACGCCGCCGGAACGGGTGTCGGAAAAGCGGCGGCGCGAAGAGGAAGAGGAAGAGGACGAGATGGGCCGGCTGCTGACGCAGAGCATCAAGCGGCGCAACAGCCGGTCGACGTCGTCGCGGTCGGACGACGGGCGCGCGGACGGGCCGGCAACGCCCACGTGCAGCGCCGGCAACGAACCGGTGAACGGCACGAACGGTGCCAACGGAACGGACGGCGCGGACGGCGCGGACGGCCATGCAAACGGCGGCAGCCCGAACGGCCATGCCAGCGCCAACGCAGGGCACGCGTCGGCCAACGGCCGCATCAAGGTGCAGCTGCAGCTGTCCAACGGACACGCCGGCGACGAGGCGGCGACACCGCCGGCCGCGACGCCCAAGAAGATCTCCATCAACATCACGTCGTCGGCGCTGAAGACGGCGGCGGCAACAGCTACGCCGACAGCGATGGGCGGCATGGCCGGCAAAGCGGACGAGGCGGACGAGCGTGTGCAACAGGCAACACACGTTGTATGATGGAGGGACGGGCCGCTCCCTCCGATCGTGATGACTTTCTTTTCCCTTGTTTTTTTTTTTACATACGCTGGAGGCTATCCGGCAGGAGTTTTCTTTCTATTTTCTTTCTCTTTCTTATTCTCCTTTTTTTCCCCTTCATCTATCTCTTTGGTCGACTTGGCCGCCTTCTTTTCCTTGCCTTCTGGCTTTTATGACTCTTCACAGGGCTTTTGTACAAAGGATTTTTTTTTTCTTCATACCAAAACTACTGCACTGTTTTGAGAAGGTCGTCCAGTCACAGTGACGCATCCTCTGATCCCTTTCGTTTCTTCTGATCTCCTGCCTCGATACCGTCTGCGATCGATTTTCCGAGTAAGAGAAAAGGGGGGTAAATAAAAGAAATAAATAAAAGAAACAAAAGAAACAGAAAAAGAGACTCAATGTGAATAATGAGAAGCAAAAAGCACCTGAACAGCGTATTTTCAGCTGAAGTATGGTTACACCTACCACTCTAATCTTCATGCCATACTCTGTACAATCCAATTATGTCTTCTACTCACCATCCGTCTTGAGAGTCTCATGATGCCTCGTGAAGATTCTCGTACGCCCCTCTACCACAGTGCTGCCGCTGGCCAATCACAGCCCGCCCACGCACCAGCGTCGAAAGGCCTAGAAACCAGCTCCGCGCCCCACTCTATCTGTAGCCTTTTTTACCCTTTTTAGGCGGCATCGCCTGCTTTTGCAGCCTCGAGCTGGATCTCGTGTCTCTTTGCAAACACGACGGATCTGTTTTCAGATCAACAAACGGCTTTTTTTTCCCCCCTTTCGAGAACGCCGATCACAGCCATGTCGACCGCAGACGAGCTCAAAGCGCTTGGCAACAAGGCCATTGCGGCCAAGGACTTTGACGCAGCGATGTAAGTTGAAGAGACAACAAAAAGAGAAGAAGAGGAAGAGAAGAGAAGACTGACCCTTTTCCAGCAAACACTTCACAGACGCCATCGCGATTGCCCCCGAGAACCACATCCTCTACAGCAACCGCTCGGCCGCGTACGCCTCCAAGAAGGACTGGGACCATGCGCTGGCGGACGCCAGCAAGACCACCGAGCTGAAGCCCGACTGGCCCAAGGGCTGGGGCCGCAAGGGCACGGCACTGTACGGCAAGCGCGACCTGGTGGGCGCGTACGAGGCGTACGAGGAGGGTCTCAAGCTGGACCCCACCAACGCGGGCATGAAGAACGACCTGGCCAACGTGGAGCGCGCCATGGACGCGGACCTGAGCCGCAGCGGCGGGCCCAGCGGGCCCGGCGGCGCGGCCTTTGGCGGCCCCGGCGGCCAGCTCAACAACCTGTTCAGCGACCCGCAGCTGCTGCAGAAGCTGGCGGCCAACCCCAAGACGAGCGCCTTTCTGGCCGACCCGTCCTTCATGCAGAGCCTGCAGGCGATGCAGCGCGACCCGGGCAACACGCAGGCCATGTTCGGCGACCCGCGCATGATCCAGGTCATGGCGGTGCTGATGGGCCTGAACCTGGACGTCGGCGGCGAGGGCGGCCCGGACCTGGCGGGCGCGGCGGGCGGCGACGAGGCGATGCCCGACCTGGAGTCCACAGCAGACACGGCCAAGGCGGCAGCACCAGACGCATCCACATCCGCACCCAAGGCAGCAGCAGCAGCAGCAGCAGCAGAGCCAGTGAAGGAGCAGGAGCCGGTGGTCGAGGAGCAGGAAGAGGAGGACGAGGAGGCGAAGGCGCGCAAGGCGGCCAAGGAGGCGGCGGACAAGGAGAAGGCGCTGGGCACGAGCTTCTACAAGAAGCGGCAGTTTGACGAGGCGATCGAGCACTACCAGGCGGCGTGGGCGCTGCACCGGGACATCACGTACCTGACGAACCTGGGGGCGGCGTACTTTGAAAAGGGCGAGTACCAGAAGTGCATCGACGCGTGCACGGAGGCGGTGGAGGAGGGGCGGCAGGTGTTTGCGGACTTCAAGCTGATGGCCAAGGCGTACGCGCGCATCGGCACGGCGCACGAGCGGCTGGGGCAGCTGGACCAGGCGATCGAGTTCTACAACACGTCGCTGCGCGAGCAGCGCACGCCGGACGTGGTGGCCAAGCTGCGGGCGGTGGAGCGGCGGCGCATCGAGGAGGCGCGCGCGGCGTACATCGACCCGGCCAAGGCGGAGGCGGCGCGCGAGGAGGGCAACCGGCTGTTCAAGGCGATGGACTGGCCGGGCGCGGTGGCGGCGTACACGGAGATGACCAAGCGCGCGCCCGACGACCCGCGCGGCTACAGCAACCGCGCGGCCGCGTACGTCAAGCTGGTCGAGTTCCCGTCGGCGCTGGACGACTGCGACACGGCCATCCGCAAGGACCCGACGTTTGTGCGCGCCTACATCCGCAAGGCCCAGACGTACCTGGGCATGCGCAAGTACAGCGAGTGCGTCGACGCCTGCGCCGAGGCCGAGCGCGTCGACCGCACGCCGCCGCACACCGGCGCCAACGCGCGCGAGATCGAGCAGCTGCAGCAGAAGGCCTTTGCCGCCATGTACGCCGCGCGCGAGAACGAGACCGAGGAGCAGGCGCGCGAGCGCATCGCCCGCGACCCGGACATCATGGAGATCATGCAGGACCCCGTCATGCAGGCCATCCTGCAGCAGGCCCAGTCCGACCCGGCCGCGCTGGCCGAGCACATGAAGAACCCGAGCGTGCGGTCCAAGATCCAGAAACTGATGGCCGCGGGGGTGATTCGGGTGGGACGGTAGGCGTAGGGGGGGGGGGATGTGGGAATTGGTACGGGCGGGAAAGAAGGAAAGAATTATATCACTTGTTCTTAGCATGGAATCGCTGAATAAGAAAGTATGTATAAAGGGTTAAGAAGAATATAAACGTATTTGTGAGCAACCTCTTGCTGCACCACGCCACAAGGGGCGGCCACACCTCTCTCTCTGACTTTCCGTCACCAGCTGCCTCATCGCTTCGACCGCTCAATCGCCGCCGGGCTGCGCACGCTCGCCGGCGCCGCCGCCGGCGCCGCCGTCATCGTCAGCCCGACCGGCGTCATGGCCCCCGACCCCGGCGCCGGCGTCGCCGCGCGCGTCGGCGGCTGCGACCGGTTGTGCTCCATGTGCGCCTTGACCAGGTGGCCGGCCGCCAGCGCCGAGCACAGCGACAGCTCGCCGGCCAGCGTCGTCGCCGCCACGATGCGCGCCAGCCGCCGCGCGTTCTCGCCCGGGTTCGTCGGGTGCGGCCCGCGGATGCCCAGCATGTCGAGCATGGCCGCCTGCGGCTCCAGCACGGTGCCGCCGCCGAGCGTGCCCACCTCGAGCGACGGCATCGACACCGAGATCTGCAGCGACCCGCGCAGGTTCTTCATGATCGTGATGCAGTTGGCGCTCTCCACCACCTGCGCCGGGTCCTGGCCCGTCGCCAGGAACACCGCCGCCACCATGTTGGCCGCGTGCGCGTTGAAGCCGCCGATCGCGCCCGCCATCGCCGACCCGATCAGGTTCTTCGACACGTTGAGCTCCACCAGCGCGTCCACGTCCGTCTTGAGCACGCTGCGCACCACCTCCGCCGGGATGATCGCCTCCGCCACCACGCTCTTGCCGCGCCCGTCGATCCAGTTGATCGCCGCCGCCTTCTTGTCCGTGCAGTAGTTGCCGCTCAGCGACACAATGTTCATGTCCTCGAACCCGGCCTCGTTCACCATCACCCCCAGCGCGTGCTCCACCCCCTTGGAGATCATGTTCATCCCCATCGCGTCGCCCGTCGTCGTCTTGAACCGCACGTACAGGTTCGTGCCCGCCAGCGCCGTCTTCATCGACGACAGCCGCGCGAACCGGCTCGTCGAGTTGAACGCCTTCTTCATCGTCGCCTGCCCCGCCTCCGAGTCCAGCCAGATCTTCGCCGCCCCCGCCCGCTCCACCGTCTCAAAGCTCAGGCACGGCCCGCGCGTCATCCCGTCGCTCGTCAGCACCGTCACCGCCCCGCCGCCCGCGTTGATCGCCTTGCAGCCGCGGCTCACGCTCGCCACCAGCACGCCCTCCGTCGTCGCCATCGGCACAAAGTAGCTCTTCCCGTCGATCACCAGCGGGCCCGCCACCCCGACCGGCAGCGGGATGTAGCCCACCACGTTCTCGCAGCACTGCCCAAACACCTGCGCCCAGTTGTAGTGCTCGTACGGGAGCCCCGACTCGTCCAGCCCGCCCGTCAGCTCCTCCGTCGCCTTGGTCCGCGAAATGATAGCGCGCCGGATCTTGACCGCCCGCGTAAAGTCCTTGAGCGTCTTCTCCAGCGCGTAGCCCGGGAGCTTCCCGCGCAGCGACAGGAACACGAGCTCGCCGTCCGTCAGCTCCGGCGCCCGCCGGTCCTTGAGCATCTGCTCCATTTCCGCCTGCGTGCGCTGCACCGCCATCGAGCTCTGTGCCTCGGCAGCCTCCAGCTCCGCGGCCGACCGTTCCGGCGGCACTTCCTTTTCCTTCAGCGGCCGCATCGACTGGATGTCCCCCTCGTCGTCCGTCAGCGCGGGCGTCAGCGGCTTGTTCGCCGGCGGCACCGCTTGCACGAAGCCGCCCAGAGGCAGCGCCCCGGCACCCGAGTCGTTGAACGTCTGCGCCCGCTCGAGCTCCTTCGGGTCGATGGGATGGTCCGGGAGGTTGGGGTCCTTGATGCCCCATCGCGCCGCGTTGAAGAGATAGCCGTTGAGGACGACGCTGAGGCCCAGCGCCACGACGATCCACTTGGAGAGGACGGGGTCCTCCAGACTCTTGAGAATGCTGCCCACCATGCGGCCGCCGACGCCGCCGTAGTGGAGATCGGTCAAGAGATCGTTGGACCCGGCCGGCAGCGCGTAGTGGATGGACGGGAACTCCAGCTCGTACTTGATGGGCGTGGTGATCGTGACAATGGTCTCCCGGTTCTGCGCCTTGGCCGACGCCAGAATCGTGTCCAGGCCGTTGGAAGCAACCTTGAACGGGTCGACCGGAGGCGAAGAAAGCACGCCGCCGAGACCGTTGCTCATCGACGACGACAGAGACGCGTCGGCGCTGCGGAAGGGCAGGGTGCAGAGGTTGAGCACATTGATCACGACAAAGCCGGACACCATGAGCACCTTGAACTTGGGGATGCTGGTGCTCTTGATCTGGCGGCCAAAGATGGACGTGCTCGGGTCGCTGGGGCCATCGGTGCTCTGGGCAACGTTCTCGGCGATGCGGCGGCTGACGCCATCGTCCTCCAGGGCGCGGCGCATCTCGACGTGGCGCTTGATGCGGCCAATCTCGAGCTTGATGCAGAGAATGGCCGTGTAAAAGGTGAAGAGCAGGATCGCGTCGAAGAAGAGAATCCAGGCCGCCAAAAAGCAGAACTGCTGCAGGCCGCCCTGGACGCCAGACAGCGCCCCGAGGACGAGAACGAGAATCTCAATGGCGTAGTCGCGGACAATGTCGTAGCCCTTCTCCTTGATCGCCGCCTGGATGGCGTACTGAATCACGCTGGTGGACGCCGTCACGCGCTTCGCACCGCGAGGCGCGTGCTCGACATTGCGTCGATGCTCCAGAGCGTGGGACAGCACTGCCTTGGTGAGAACGATATTCTTTTCGAAGCCAATGGTGACAACGAGAAAGGGCAGGCCCTCGGAGAGCAGGACCATGCTGATGGGGACGCCCAGCTTGGTGGTGACGATCAGGCCGAAGAGGAAGGCAAAGACGGACGAGAAGAGAACGGTGAAGCCAAGCCAGAAGCGCGAGCCCAGGCGGCGCATGGAGAGGAAGAGAGAGACAAAGGTCAGGTGCATGGACAAGTAGCCGAGCACCATGATAATGATGTCCAGCGTGTCGGCGTTCTTCAACAGGTCGACAAAGCCGACCCAGCCGTCCTGCAGCCAGCGCACAATGCTGGAGTCGGTCTGAGCGCCGGCCGCCTTCATGATCCACATCTTGCGCTCGCGGCCGTGCTCCTCGGTCACGCGGGTGGACGCGGCCGAGTCGTCCTGGCTAGCACTGCTGCCGGCGACGTCGTTCGGAATCTCGCGGGCCGCTGCGGTAAATTCCGAGGCCTTGTCATAGGGGACCGCGAACGCCAACGAGGTGTCCTGGGAGTAGGCGGCAAGGGGGTTCGGGGTCGAGGGCAACGGCAGGACGGAGATGTTCTCGGGGATGGGGATGGCGTCGAACTGCGGGGCAGTCTTCAGCGAACTGTCGGAGAACGAGCCGGGAAAGACAAAGGTCAGGAGGGCCAGGTGCTCGGCACTGGCCGTCAGGGCGGTGTCGACCGAGGCGTTGTCGTCCCAGGGCTGCCACCTCCAGGCGGAGTCGGGGCCGACACGAAGACTGCGACTGCCCTCGACCAGTGAGCCCCAGTCGGCACGGCGAACGCTGCGGGTGGCGTCAAACACGCTCTCCTCAAGCAGGCCCATGTAGGTCGAGCTCGCCAGCACGGCCACGATGACAATGGTGTGGATAGGGTGCGCCGAGGTGAGGCTGGACAGCAGCTGGAGAACAGGGGTCAACTTCTTGTTGATCCAGGACGGGGCCGCCACCTCGGACGGCGGCTGCTCGCCGCGGAAGCGGGAGGGCAAAAACGACGAGGCAATCATAGTTGGCAGGTTGTGTTGTCGTAGAGGGGGGGTGGCGGGGAGAACGAGAGGAGGACTGGACGTCTATGAGGAATGCATTGGCCGGCTGGTGAGCAGGGATTCAATGAGCCGAGGAGAAGCTGGGACGTAAGAGTTAGTGCTGGGCTGCTCTGGAGGTGCGGGTATTCACGCGTGTGTGGGTGGGTGAGGGCACGCACGGATGACAGGGCGGTTGTCAAGGTCGAGCTTGTTCAAGTGGTTCAGGTCGTTCCGAGGTCGGTCGAGGCCGTCTGCTGTAGCTGTCTGACAGTGGCCGGGCACGGAGAAGCAGAGGTGGAGGAGGAGGAAAGGAGGCGAGAAAAGGGGAGAGGGAAACGGAAAAAGAAGCCAAGTGCAGCAAAAAGAGCAATGGGCGACTGTGGGGACGAATGCGGAAAAAGGGGAAGAGAACGGTGAGGTTCAATGGGAACAAAGCGAAGAAAAAAGCGGTCGGCAAAATTCCCGAGGCGGTGTGGGCCGGCAAAAAGGGACCCGCAATCTTATCGAAATTGGGGAAGGCTGGAGGGAAAAATACCTAGGAACATACTTAGGAAGACAGACAGAAAGAAACAAAAAGAAGTGATCAGAACGATGAAAACTGAGGAAACACGGACACCGACTATAAAAAAAACGATGAAAACTGAGGAAACACGGACACCGACTATAAAAAAATAGAAAACACAAAAATCAGGAAGAAAGAGAGAAAGGAACTGGGCTTTTGCAATAAAACCGGCAGTTGGAATTTGTGATACCAAGGACTCGTAAGGACTCGAGCTCGAAGCTGCTGTGTCAATTGTCCAGTCACATTTTCGTGAGGCACGCAACCAGATCGACGGCACAGAGTGTAACCCACGAGCACAAGGGGCGACACGATGCGGAGAGCTAATTCGTATCTTCTGACCGGGCTCGTGTATGCTTGGAAAACTTCAGGGACGAATGTCCATAGGCGGGCCAAGAGAGTGTACGCCATTTCAAACTCCTTCACGTCAAGCAGCTCTTTATTGTATGGTATAGTTCGCGCATCAAGTCTCCCGTCATGCCGACTCCCACCGCAGGCTGAACACGGCCGCGCCGGACCGCGAGTTGCCGACCTCGGTGGCCCCGTCGGCGCTCCGCACGCTCGGGGCAATTGTCTCGCCCTTGCGCTCCAGCACAATCTTCTTCGTCGGCGTGTCGGGCAGCTGGTAGAAACGGCGGCCGTTGCGCGACAGGAAATTGGCCAGCTTGTCCTCTGTGATGTCCTCCGCGCCGAGCACGCCGCGCTCGATGGCCTCCTCCAGCGCCAGCAGGACCAGCTGCGTGGCGTACGGCTGCGTGAAGACGCCCGCGGGCGCCTTGCCGGGCGCAGCGCTGGTCTTGGTGTGGAGGGGATGGGGGGCAGAGTCGCTTCCGCTGATGGGGGGAGTCAGAACAGGCTGTCACAAACGCAAGACGAGAAGGAGGGCATAACGCACAAGAAAAACTTGGGGTTGTCCTCGGCGATCGTACGGAGAAGCACGTCGCGATCCGTGGGCTTCTTCGGGATGGGCTTGCAGAAGGCAAACGGGTCGCAGCAGGCATCGGCCGACGTGAGATACAGGTGGTGGGCGGTGATGGTGGCACCGACCGTAGGGCCGCACGCCTTGACGGCGGCAACGGCGGCAGCCGTGGTGCAGTGTTCGAGCTGGGGCCAGAGCAGTGTCAGTGGTGAGCTCGAAAAGGCATCAAAGTCCCGAAGGGACGCACAATGATACGCAGGCGGGGGAACCGCTCGTGCAGCGACTTCAGCGTCGGCAGAAAGGCCTCCTCGAGAGTCAGGCCGGCCGGCGCGAGGGACTCGATGACCTCGCCGTGGAGGTTGAGCACTGGTCGGTCAGTAAGACGGCGACGGAGAACACAATGGCCCGAGCCCGACGGACGTCGGCACAACCGTACCCATATTGTGCTTCTCCATGGCCGCGAACGTATCATAGAAAGCGGTCAAGTCGGCCACGCCGTTCTCCGAGTTTGTCGTGCCGCCTACCCGAACGATGTCAGCACCAGGAGGCATTGCACAAGCAAAGGACGGGATGAGAGACCTTGTGGGTACATCTTGACGCCGGTGATGCCTGCTGCTGCCGCCTGGGCAATGACGTCCGGTGTGATGGACGCATGAAGCTTGCACCAACGTTAGAGAAGATGTCTCGTTTCCTGAAACAGCCGTACCCGGGCCACGTACAAACAGAGACATGAGAAAGTTGACTTCGGGGGCCACAGCCTGGAGCTCTTTCTTATACTCAAGAACCTGTAAAGGGTCAGTCTACACCTGCAGACCACTCTGGACCACAACACGTCTACCGCACCTTATCAATTGCCGTCAAAGGCGGCACCTGGCCTGTTAGTGCTCGTTCGTGTCCCTTTTGTCCAACTGTAGAACCCCCCACTGGCTCATGTGCGTACAAGATTCGGCATGCTACCTTGTTAGCCGGCTGCATGTCCCTGCCACAAACACCCTCCCTGGAGCCACCTACACAAAGGCCGTGTCCACCCCGCCCTGGGCTACTGTTGGCACCACCAGCTTCATCAACTCGCCCTGCCGCATGTGCACGTGCATGTCCGCCGCGGGCGGCAGCTCGATGCGCTGGACCGTCTGGAGATGCATGGTGCGGATTGTCCGTGGCTTTCGAAGGAGAGGCAAAGCAAGGCGCAGCCCAGTCTTTAGCATCGTCTGTCGACTTCGAGGGTTTTCTTCTCGATTTTTTTTTTCCAAAGGCATCGCAAGCTTCCCATATCTGTCGCCCAAAATGGAAGGCGGTGTATATTCGTGGCCAACCACCGTCCTCGCGAGTAAGAGTCAGGGCGGGGAAGCTGGTCGCGCCGGCAGAAAAAAAAAGGTGCTGGAATGTCCTTACCTTCAACCTCACATTCAACTCCCATCTCGACTCTTGCTCTCCCAGTAATGCCATGGCCACTTCTATGGCCACTTCTACGCCAGAACCCTGACAGACGACACAGACGAGCCGGATTCGTTTTATTATAATATATTTTCTCTCCTCGTCACTGCCACCGCGCGACGCTCTTTTTCTCCGCATCACCCCCAAACTTTCAGCATGTCCTCCCGCGGATCCAGCGAAGACCCCTCCAAGGTCGAGCTTCTCAAAGATGCGCTCTACCAGGCTGTCGTTGACAGCGGCAGCGACTCGCGCTTATGGAACCAAAAGGAGTTGCTCGACCTGGACGTCATCCCCGGCCAGAACCTCGTCCTGCTCATGAAGGCCGTCCAGGGCCTTTGCCAGGACTTTCTGTTCAAGGCCATGAACGATGGCCGCTTTGGGCTGTGTTGGCGTTGGCGGTCGGCCGAGGATGCGCAAAAGTATGCCGGAAACGAGAACCTTCCCATCTCTGCCCAATCTCCTGTATTAACACTGGGTTTTCTAGATACCGCTCCTTAAACCAGGACCAGATCATGGTCTACGAACTGATCGACGATGCCGGGGCCGACGGAATCTGGGCTCGCACGCTCAAGATGCGCCTCAACATGCACGAATCGGTGCTGAAGCAGTGTCTCAAGAACCTCGAAGGCCGCGGCTACATCCGCGACATGAAGAGCGTCGAGAACATTGGCAAGAAGATGTACATCAAGGCGACGCTGCGCCCCTCAGACCGTGCCACCGGCGGGCCCTGGTACACGGACGCCATGCTCGACGAGAACTTCATTGGCGACCTGCAAAACATTGTGTTTGAGACCATTCGCAGCTTGAGCACGTACATTGGGCGGGGGCCCAAGACAAGCTCGGCCAGTGCCGGTGCTGGCACCGGCGCTTCTTCTTCTTCTGCCACAGCTACTGCTCGTCAACCAAAGAAGGGAGTAATACGCGGCGGCGTCAACGGTCCGGCCACGGGCAGCAGCAACGTTGACCTGCCGGGCCGCGGCCGGAAGCGCGGCCTCGACGGAGCCACCCTGCCCTCGGCCGCCTCCTCCGACGCCGCCGACCACCCAAAAGCCCACCACCACCACCACCACCGCCGGCGCGTCGTCCGCCTGCCCATGCCCGCCGGCTACGCGCAGTACCCGACCGTGCGCCGCATCGCCGAGCTGATCGAGCAGGGCGGCGTCACCAACAACACGACGCTGGGCGAGGCCGACATCCAGCAGCTCGTCGACGTGCTCGTGTACGACGGCCTGCTCGAGCCCGTCAAGCTGCCCGGCTCGCACGAGACCGGCTACCGCGCCCTCAACGCGGCCCGCCTGCCCGTGGGCTCGTCGCTGGACGGCGGGGATGACGACTCCGGCGCGGCGGCGGCCTCGGCCGCAGCCGCTGCGGCTGGCGGCGCTACGCTCATGGGCGCCGAGCCGCTCAACAACGGCTTCACCGAGTCGCCGTGCGGGCTGTGCCCCGTGTTCGACCTCTGCGAGGACGGCGGGCCCGTCAGCCCCGCCAACTGCGTGTACTTCAACCGGTGGCTCGGGCTGGAGGAGGCGCCAGCCGAAGCTGGAGTCGTACCGGTCGGCGACGAGGACGGTGGGCCATAGCGATTGCGTGTTACTTTCTGTTTCAGCGAACCGGGAAAGACGGCAAGCACAAGGGACACTGGGAGCAATCTGGATTATATAGAAGCGTTGCATAGCGGACGGCTGGCGTTTGGGGGACAACTGCTTTCTTGCTTTTTGCGTCTTGGTTTGAGAAAACGTATCCCCTAGGTCTTAGCAACGATTTTCTCACATACTAAGCAGATGCAAAGACGTAATTGATGCTCTTCATTCCGTTTGGAGGTGGCCGCTTTTCTTGGGCCACACCCCTTTTCTTCCATTGATGGCTTCGCTACATCTTCTATTTTTTAGGAAAACAGAAGCAGCGTACGGCCATGAGAACACCCTATACACCCATGCATCACCCTTCCCTTATATGGTCTATTTACAGGGTGCCGCAGTTGACAATGGTGGGCTTCTTGGGGTACTTGATGGTACCGTTGGGGGAAGAGCCGGTGGCCTCAATGGCCTTGACGACGCGCATGGACGAGTCGTCGGCAACCTCGCCGAAAACGACGTGGCGGCCGTCCAGCCACGAGGTCACGACCGTCGTGATGAAGAACTGGGAGCCGTTCCTGGAAGGGTTGTTAGACGCGAGGGGACACACAGGTGCGAGTCTGCTTCTTGAAGGCTGCTTACGTGTTGGGGCCGGCGTTGGCCATGGACAGCAGGCCCTTCTTGGAGTGCTTGAGCTTGAAGTTCTCGTCCTCGAAGCGCGCGCCGTAGACTACTCATTAGCAATGCTCTCCGAAAAGATATCGGGGACAGAACAAAACGCACTCGACTTCCCCCCCGTCCCGTCGTGGTTGGTAAAGTCGCCGCCCTGGATCATAAAGTTGCTGATCACGCGGTGAAAGGTCGAGCCCTCGTAGCCGAAGCCCTTCTCGCCCGTGGCCAGCGCGCGGAAGTTCTCGACGGTGCGCGGCACCGTCTTGCCGTACAGCCCAATGACGATGCGGCCCAGCGGCTGGTCGCCCTGCGACACGTCGAAGAAGACCTTGTGCGTGATCTTGGGGCCCTTGACGGCCTCGGCGCTGTGCGTGAAGAAGACGAGCACGAGGCCGAGGACCGCGGCCAGCGTGACAAACAGCCGCAGAGGGTTCAACATGGTGGCGGTGGTTGACTCAAAAATACAATGAGCGTGGTAAAGGAGGTTGAAGAGGAGAGGTTGGGGGAAGACGAGACGGCCAGCAAGACACGTTTCATGCCGCTCCTAATTGACGCTAGCGGTGACGAATATGGTCACGTGCGCGCCGGTCACGCGTATTCACGAGCCCTTGAGTTCTGACCAGGTTTCGTGCCGAGGAGCAACGGAGAGACATCGAGAAAGGACAGACCGATATAGAATAAACCGCAGGATTCATGCATAGTAGATAGAGACAGACAGAAACACAGAAAGCCCTCCTTCCTTTTCCCCATTAGCCGTTATCATCCCACCATGAGCGAACAAGCCGGGCCGTAGACATAAACCGGCGGCAAAGAAAAGGGAGCGTAAAAGGATGGATCCCGCGTTGCGTGTGGCATAGGCTGGACGAGGAAGCGCCCCGGGCGGCGGGCCGGCCTCGCGTTGGGTAGACCGTCGAGCCGCCGCCGGGACAGGCGAGAGAAACGAGTGCAGACGTCCATGCGCCTTCGGCGGGGTGTGGTGGGAATTCTTTCTCTTTTTTGAGTTTTCTGGTAGGGTTTTTTTTTTCTTCTTCAGCAGACCGCGCCTACGCGGCGGCAGCGGCCTGGGCCAGCTCGGCGGCCGGTGCTTGTGCGAGCGTCTTGCCGGTGCCGCCCAGGTTGGTCTCGGGCCGCTTGCTGCGGTAGTTGGCGACGGCGGCCTTGATGGCGTCCTCGGCGAGCATGGAGCAGTGGACTGATGGTTAGCGAGGCAGAGTAAGAAGGGGGGGAGGGGGTGGGGGAGAGGGGAGGACATACGCTTCACGGGCGGCAGACAAAGCTCCGAGGCAATGTCGACGTTCTTGATGGCGGCGGCGTCGTCCACTGGGTTGGATTGTTAGCTCGATGCAACAAAATAGGAATACAACAGGGCCAGACACGTACAGGTCTTGCCGTGCACCAGCGTCGTCAGGTAGCTGGAGCTCGCAATCGCCGAGCCGCAGCCAAAGGTCTTGAACTTGGCCTCGACAATGGTGTTGGTGACGGGGTCGACGCGGATGTCCAGCTTCATGACGTCGCCGCAGGCGGGCGCGCCGACGAGGCCGGTGCCGACGGTCGGGTCCTTGCGGTCGAGCGAGCCGACATTGCGCGGGCGGCTGTAGTGGTCGATCAGTGGGAAGAGGTTAGCTGTGCGTTCGAACAACGCAGGGGACAGGGGAGGAACGAGGAGAACATATCTTTCTCGTGGTAGCCGCGGCGCGCGCTGGGCACGACGGCCGCAGCGGCCAGCGATGGCCGGACAGCGGCGCTGCGCAGGGCGGTGCGCGACGATGTGGCGACGGCAGCCGTGGTGGCCGCGGCGAGCGTGCGCAGAGACGTGCGTGCGAACATGATGTAGTTGATGATGGGAAGCAGTGATGATGGATGCAGTCGATGCAGTTGATGAAGTCAAGTTGATCAATCGAGTTGATAAGTTGAGGTAATGCAGTCGTTATCTCCGTTTGTTGTTTGCGTTTTGTGTACGTTTGTTCTTCGGTTGTTCGGCGACGGTCCAACTTTTCTGCCCGTTATGACGAAAGGGGCGAACAGCGAGGATGGAATCAACGAGCAAAAAAAAAGAGGAGCAGGCTCAGATCCAAATTCTCGCGGCGCTCGGCTTTTGCCTGGGCAAATAGGATGGCCGAAAATGCCAAAGGACGGACGCCCATCCACGCAGGTGGGGCACGCCTGCAACATGAACGGCCTGCGACCTCGGACTTAAGGATATCAGATCCTGCGCGCCCCGCGCGTGGGCTTATCAATCAGCAATGGGCTGCAGCGTACGGAGCGTACGGAACGCCGCAGTCTTATCTTTGCAGGCAGAGCCACTTGCCATTCACTGCCGTCCAATCAACGCGATCGCAGAAATGCCTTGACCTTTCTTGTGTCGCCCATTCCCCATCTTTTCCCAACGATTTACGAAATACGTAATCACGTGCCTACGTCCGCCGATCGGAGTTACGGAGTAAGTACTAGCAGCCAGTCCTATACGAGTATTCAAGCCAGGTCAGCGACTGCATTCTTTCACGTTGCACCCCGCCTTTTAGCTGCGCTCCGTTATTGCTTTGCCTCGTCTACTTTGTCTACTTTGTATGACTGCAACAGCGTGTTGCAGATGTTCGTATTCTACTCTGTATTCCGTACATAAAGGCCCCCTTGTTAAACAGCTTGGAAAGGGAGAAAGAAAAGTAGCATAGTTGAAAGACGTTGACTGACAGCAATGAGCACAAGGGTCTCGACGACCACGCGATAGCCGAGCATCCACCACAACAACGTTCTGTATTGATCGACTAGTCTGCAATAGTCTCACCAACGCCAGCAACCCCACGCCGCAGACCACAGACCACATGCTGCAACAGGTTTCTTACCGTAGCTGTACAGCACTTGGGAGACAACACAAGCATCAATCGCGGTCGAAAGCTCGGGAGAGAATGTTCATTTCGCCTATCCGCCATGAGCCGGCAGAATTTGGAAAAGACCAGTCTTGGTTGTCGATATATAGAGCAATGCATTTCCCGGCGCGGTTCCAAAAAACAGATGATTTCGCACTTGTGCACCCGAAAGGCGGACATTGATGCCGGGATTGATGACGGCCTTCTCCGGGTACCACTTTGTCATTGTGGTGCTGTCTTCGTGATTTGCATTGAGATGTCGACAAACTCCCTGGGCACTCCACCTGCAGGTGTTTCCGTCAATATAGTATCCCGATCAATGGCAGGAATATGAAACCCTCTGCGTCCTCTGGCGTCAATGTCTGCGTATTTGGTCCCGTATCATTGCCAAAACTCCTCGTGATAGCGGACATTGGCGTGTATCTCATCATTTAGCTGTGAAGGCGAATGGTGAATGGGACGACCGTTTGGTCGCACACCCGATGCTTTTGATAGTCGAGCTGGGGATAGAGTATGGCTGTCTGTGCCATCTGTGACGGGCCCGTCGGTGGCGCGGATGGTTTATAGACGACCGTGCTCTGGGCCGGTAGAGCCGATCCTGCGCCGGTGACAGAGCTACTCATTTGCGTGTGAATGCCCTAAGGAGTCACATCAGCATTGTAGCTTACCCCCAGCCCGAGGACGAGAATGCGGAAAGGACAAACGTACCATGTCCATCGTAATCTCACGCTCCCCAATCTCGGGCAGCCCCTCGCGCTTCTGTCCGTCGGGCGTTTTCAAAAACTCGCCATTCCGAACAAGCCAGGACGAATTCATCGGCGGTGGCATGCCGCCCTTTTGATAGTAGTCCAGCAAAAACCTATAGTTCTTTTTCTGCCACGGCCTGTACAGGTCATTTTCCAGTCGTTCCGTAAAATATCCGATCTTCCACGCCCTGAAGGCGTCGACGTTCTTAAGGACGTCGTCAAAACTGTGACCGGCACTCTGGGACATGACGGCAGCACGTGTGTGACTTGGTACAGGCAATGAGGAAAGGGGAAGTTGGGCTGATTGCATAGGAAGAAGTAAAATGCAGTTGATCAAAGGGAGGGCTAGGTATGCAAAGATTGAACAGAAGGCTGTTGACACACACACAAGAGTTCGACGTCGTATTCGATCAAACTTGGGGTAAAGAGGAAAAAGAGGAAAAGAAAAGCAAACGCATCGAACCCTCCGTAGAAATACCAACCGGCCCCTCTCTTCCCCACCTTCCATTACCGTCCAACTCAGTTCGTTCCTTCCATTCTGGGCTGTTTGTCGGTGACGTTGGTGTCATAACTCCGTACACAGGTGCTCGAGACGGAATGCTAATACTTCTTGCGGAGTATCCAATAGAAATGGCCAAAATGGTGCTTAGACCCCCACACACAGTACAGTGCGGATAGCTTATTTCCTAGTGCGAATAGCTCGTCTCACGGCAATGTGTAGACAATACGTGTAGACAATACACTGTGTGGACTATACAGCATCGTCGTGTAAGTGAACGACCGTCGACGGGATGCAGGCAGCACGGCGTCGGCAGGGCCCTATGCTGGCTGTCAGCGAAGTCTGTATATCTTATCTGTATGGTTATCTCTGTCCCTGCGTGTATGGTCCTTCTTGTTCTATTCTCGGAGTATGTGGCGGACGTCGTCATAACCCTAACCCCCAATGTCTGTCGCCTCACCGACAGAGCTACGCCACCCGCAGATAGTGTGGTGGTTTTATTTTTATTTTTTTGCCTGTCACTGTATTCTTGTATTCTTGTTCGTTATCTTTACATCTGGTTCAAATCTACTGGTCTTCCGTGGGTGGATTCTTTCTCTTTTTCTTCTCTTTCTTCTCTCCCATACAAAGACGAACAACCCAAGCTCAAACTCAGTCTCAACTCTGAGAACGGACGACGGACAACGACCACAAATATTTGCTCTACAAATCTTGCCTCCTCACTCACACCATGGACACGCACGTCCACCACCCGCGCGGCTCCCACAACTACTTCCGCGACGGCGATCCGTCGTGCAACGACACCTGCATCCGCGTCGTCTGGGGTATCTTTGTCAGTCTCTTCGGCCTCTTCGTGCTCTACTTTGTCGTCGCCGGCTGGCAAAACCACCGCGCCAAGCGCGCCCACATGGCCGAGGAGGACCGCCGCCGCGAGCACATCCACACCATGATGTGGCCCCTCCCGCCCAACCGCAACGCCAACAGTTACCCCGGGACGAGACTCTCGCTCGTCTGAGCGGACAGGCGCGTTGGGCGCGCGCACCTTCCTTATCCCCGCGCGCCTAGATTTTTTTTGGGGGGGGGGGAGGTGGTGTCGACATGACGACAAGCAACCTAAGCGCCAACCCTTTCTCTTCCATCCCTCTACCACCCCTCTATCTTCCATCTACAAACCCCTCTCTACCAACCTATCTACCAATCCACCAATACTCCATCCAGCCTTCCATATACAAACCCTCTCTACCAACCCATCTACCGACCACCAATACTCATCCGTCTGACAACACCCATCCAATACAACACCGCCAACATCCAACCAATCCTTCTTCATCCCATACACCACCAAAATACCATCGCTCGTCTCCATGCCTTCCCTCGCGATCCTCGCCCCGGCCGCCCAGCAGGCCGCCCGCACCATCGAGCTGCATGCCGCAACCGAGCCCGCGACCGAGCCCGCGACTATGACCCCCGCCGAGGCGGCCCTGGAGTGGGCTACGGTGGCAATGGTTGGCCTGTTCGCTCTCATACTGCTTGCTGGTCTCATCACGATAATCGTCTGCTTCGTACAAAGCCAGCGGGATGAGCGGGAAAAGCGGGCGCAACGTGCGGCCGCCAGCGCACCTACCAGGGCGCAGCAGCAGCAACAGGGCTGGCAGCAGCAGTGGCAGCGCGAACGGGAGCGGCTCCACGGAAACGACGAGGAGCTCGAGCCGTGGAAGGCCTCGGCGCCGCAGGCGGCCGCCGACGACGGCGACGACGCAAGCACTCTTGTGTAGGGGGGCATTTTCCTTCTTTCCCTGCACCTTGGGTCTGTTTTTTTTTTAGTTTTGCTGTATTCAACTGTCTATTTTAATTTTTGGCTGGTCGGTGACTTCTGTTTCTCGCCGTACGTAAGGACCCTTGAGTAATTACATCACGACTTATAAGGTCAGCATCCACCATTCTCCCATACATACCCCTCCATCCATCAACCCTTTCCTCCAACACAACACCGCCAGCATCACCCATCCCGTTTCCACTCCCGTCCATTCCCGTCCATCGCGTCTCTCTCTGCGATGCCTTCCCCCCGCGACATCGAAATCAACATCGTCGCCAGTGAAGCCTCCTTAGCTTTCCTCAGGATCCTCGGGTTTCTCTATATCGTCTTTGTTTCGGGCATAGTCGTCTTGGCCATTATCGTGGGCCTTGTTAGGGGGTACAGAAAGCTCAACAAATATGTGCGCACCAAGCGCGAAGAGAAGAAGTGGCAGCGCGAGCAGGCGCAGGCGCAGGAACGTTAACGACAGGAGCAAGAATGGCAGCAACAAGTAGACCAGCAGCAGGACGCCAACGAACTGCAACCGTGGAAGAATGCGTCTCCGCCGCCGGACGATGGTAGCGACACAAGCACCCTTGTGTAGGGGTGGTCGATCGAGTTCTTGGATTCTTTCGTGTCATGCCACTGCTTTTGTTCAGGCGTCAGAGGGAGAATGGGCCTTTGGGTCGTGCTCTCTGTATCTTTTCCGTCTGTTGGACAATGAGGCCGACAGCCTGGCTTCGGCGCGAAATGGACTGTTCAGACTCAGGAAAGGAAGAAAAGACGAAACAGATATTAAAAAGCTTCCATTATCAAAAAACAAAGAACACGGCCCGGCTGGCTAGGACGTGTTGCGGTAGTCGTGCGGACTCCACATGGGCGCGCCCAGCGCCTTGCTGATGCCCAGGCCCACGCCGACCGCCACGCCCACCACCAGGAGCCCGATCAGGATCTTGACCGCCATGCGCTTGCGCTTGCTGAGCCGCGACAGGCCGGTGCACGACCGCTGCATCTTCTGCTCCTTGGCCTTCATCTTCCAGTGCCGCTGCCCGGGCCACACCTCGGCCGTCACGCCGAAGCCCCGGCACGACGAGTGCTGCTGGTGCCGCCGCGCCTGCCGGCTGGTCCACCCGCCATGCTTGCGGCGGCTGCGCTGCCACGGCCACGGGCAGTTGCTGTAGCCACCACCGCCAGCCCCGGTATCCTGGACCATGGCCTCTAGGTCGGTGTCGTACGACGCGGTCGGGTGCACCGCCGAGCCGGGCGCAGACACGTCGGAGAGCCGCGGCGGGTCGGCGCTGCGGGCAGCGCCACTGTTCGTGCGGTATGGCTCCTTCTCGCTGCTTGGCGGGCGCGTGGACGGTGCGTCCGTGCTCGCCGGCTCTGCAGGGGCGGTCGCCTCGTGGACATAGGATGGCCTGCTGTTGAAGAGCCAGAGCGACGGCGCAGACGCACGGGTATCGGCAGCCATGGCTCTTCGGGGGTGTTTGTAGCTGCGGTGGCAATAATCGGTGCTGGACGGGACAGCAAGAGAGGGAGCCTTCTAGTACTGGTTAGCAGCCGTGGGCAAGAGGAGAGATGGGTAGTCCATACAAGACCAATGCTAGCAGGCTGTCCGCGTTGATATCGTAAGAGAAGGATGCTGACGTTATGAGACTGGTCGAACGAGAGAATAAGAGTAGAAGAAAACAGAGAAAAAAGTAAGAAGACGACGAGAAGGAGGTAAAGGAAATTAGAGGAAGCAAAAAAAATACAAGAGCGTCAGGTCTGCTCAAAATAGGCCTCCTCTTCCTCTCCAAAGGCAGGTCTCAGCCACCAAGGACACGACACAACAAGACAGACGGGCGGGTAGGACAGACGGAGGAGGAGGCGCAGGCGTACGCGGCCTCCAAGAGCAGCCGGCCAGGAGCAGCTGAAGGGAAGGACGAGGCGAGCAGGGCGAACAGGAAGGAGCCGATGGCAGACGATCGCTCCATGCATGCGTGATGCGGCAGGGGGGGGGGGGGGGGGAGGGAAGGCACAGGACAGGGACACGGNNCGACACAAGCGCAGCAGCAGCCTGTCATTTTGGCCGGTCACCGCAGCGCTGCTGCCATGGCGACCACGCCGCCGCCCATCGCTCTTTCCCTCTGCTCGGCGACGACGAAGCAGGGCCACATGGGACGAGCGCGGGGAAGGAGCGACCGCAAAGAGCGGTCAGATACGCAGGTACGCAGGGCACGCATGCAAAGCACCACGCATCGGCGGGCCGGCCAGCGCAGGGGCACGCACGAAACCCAATCGACCGCTACCCAGCACAGAGACAGCAAACACTACCCTTCCCCCCCAGGGAAAGACGGGCCTGGACCCCGACCACCAGCCCGCCGCCTGTTCCCTCTCCCTCTGCATGCAGGCCGCCGTCGTGGCACAACGCCCGCGTCGCCCGCGGTCGCACCAGGGGGTCGCACGACACAGGCGGAGGCGAAAGGGAGGGGGGGAGGGCCCCAGCGCGGGACGAATGGGATCGGACAGGACAGAAACCCCCATTTCGGGAGGTCCTGTCGGTCGTCCTGTCATCCCGCCTGCCAGCGCGCCGTGCGCCCGCGGCCTGCGGTCGGCGACTACAGCGGTCCTACGTTTCTCCGCGTCTCCACGGGTGGGGGACCCCACAACGCGGCCGTGTGATGGTCAGCATCGGCCAAGGTCTTTTGTTTTCGGTCAATAGATTTCAACGACTGCACCGCCACCATGCTTTGCGCCGCCTGCCGTCTTGCCCGGCAGCAACGCGTTGTCGGCGCCGGCGCCCGTGCCGGCGCCCGCCGCAGCCTTGCCCAATGGGCGGCCCGTCCAGCCCTGGCTGCGCGGCCATCGACACAGACACAGACCTTGACACCGACCCCGTCACCGACACCGTCACCGACCCCAACACGCACCCGCACCCGCTTCTTCTCGTCGGCCGCCGCGGCGCCGCCCGC
>LZPB01000234.1:0-27750 GCA_001676865.1 Ceratocystiopsis minuta | reverse complement strand
ACAACAACAACAACAACAACAGGGTGACCTTTGCTGCGGGGGTCGCCTCCTCCGCCGCGGGGGGCGGCAGCGCGGCGCCGGGCCCGGCCATGCCGCGGCTCGCGCTGGGCGACAGCGAGCGGCGCTTTGAGCGCTTCGTGCGGGCCATCCGGAAAGTCAACAACTTGTCCGACGCGCGGCGGCTCCGCAGCGAGGTGGCGAGCCAGCTGAAGCGCGATGCCCGGAGCACCGCCGCCCTGGAGGCCGCGGGCCACGGCAACAGCAGCAGCAACAGCAACAGCAACAGCAACAGCAACAACAACACCGCCGAGCATGCCGTGTACCTTCGGCGGCTGGAGATTAGCAAGCGGCTGCTGGACCAAAAGGTAGAATATCTGGTCACGGGCCGGAGCGGCGGCTCAGCCCACAACGGCAGCACGGGCGACGGCAGTTCCGGGCTCGACGGCGGCGGCGGCGGCGGCGGCGGCGGGAGTGGTGGTGGCGGTGGTAACCTCCCAGGCGGGGGCAAGGCCATGAATGGTGGCGCAGGCAGCGGTGTGGCCTCGCGCTTGGAGACGGCCAGCCTGGCGGACCTGCTGCGCGACGCAGCCGGCCTGTCGTACTTCATGGAGTACATGGACCGCCAGCGCCTGCTTCCGCTGGTGCAGTTCTGGCTGGTGGTCGACGGCTTCCGCAACCCGCTGGAGGAAGACGACATGGACGACGACGACGACGGCGGCGACGGCGACGGCGGCGGCGACGGCCGCTACGGAGCCCGGAACGGCGACGCCTCGGCTGCGACGGCGCTGCCCGCATGGGCCGAGGCCGACCGTCTCGACCTGGCGCAGATCGACCAGGCGTACCTCTCGCAGCCGGCGCTGCACATCCCCGAGGCGTCGCGCCGCGCCGTGCAGGCGTTCCTGGCCGCGGGCGCCGCGGCCACCCCCGAGCAGTACCACCGCGCGCGGCGCGCCATCCTGCGCTGCCAGACGGCCGTGCTCGACGAGATGACGGCCAAGCACTTTGCCGGCTTCAAGAACTCGGACCTCTTCTACAAGTGCCTGGCCGCCGAGGAGGCGTCGTCGCACCGCACCGCCGCCGGCGCCCGGAACCACCACCACAACAACAGCAACAGCAACAGCAACGGGACGTCTAGCGCCAGCACCCCGGGCGGCGGCGGCAGCACGCCGGCGCTCGGCATCGAGCGGACGGCCTCCCTGCCGGCAAACCTGCTGGGCCGCGCGGCGTCGCCGGCCAGCGGGGGAGGGCCCTCGGCGGCCCGGTCCCGGCCGGTGCCGCACCATCTCGGGCCGGCCAGTCTGCAGCCGGCCTTTGTGCCGGCGTCGCGGCGCACCGGGTCGGGGTCGGGTCCGGCGGCGACGCCGGATCCTCTGTCTGTGGCGGAAAGCCACGGGCCTGCGCCGCGGTCGTCGCTGGACGAGCAGCGACGCACCAACACGGCGGCGCCGCTCTTTGGCGACGAGGACGACCTGTTCTCCAGCGCGCGCCCCGGCAAGGGCGGCCACGACGCGCTGAGCGACTCGGTGCAGAGCCTGGACGGGGCGGCGGCGGCGGCGGCAGGGCCGGACACCAAGGTGGTGCAGGCGGTCGAGGACGCGCTGACGACGATCATGGAGGACAAGCGGCCGACGACGGCGGAGGACCTGCGGGCGTCGCTGTTTGGGGACGACGGCGGCAGCATCGGCGGCGGCGGCGGCGGCGGCGACCGGTCGAGCATCTTCTCGGGCATCGACCTGGACGGCGGGTCGACGGCGAGCCCGCGGGGGTCGCTGGACCTGGCGCGGCCGGCGCCGAAGCAGGCGGCGCTGGCGCCGCCACAGCAGCAGCAGCAGAAGGCGAAGCACGCGAAGAAGCCGAGCCCGGCGTCGCTGGGGCTGGTCAGCGCGGCGTCGCGCATCGGCATGTTTGAGGACGACGACCTCTTTGGCGACAACCAGGTGGCGCTGTCGGACGAGGAAGGGGACGGCGGGGCGGCGGGCGGCGGCGGCGACCTGTCGGGCAGCGGGCTCTTGCTGAAAGACGACGGAGACGAGGGCGACGGCAGCGGCGGCGACGGCGGCGACGACGACGCGATCGAGCCGGCGGCGCCGGGCGACCTGGGGCTGGCGGAGGCGATCGCGGTGCTGTCGGCGGACATTGAGCGGCTGACGGCGCAGGACACGGTGGTGGACTCGCTGCTGCGCAAGGCGGAGCTGACGAACAACACGGCGGAGCTGCGGATCCTGCGCAAGTCCAAGGCGAGCCTGCAGCGCGAGATGCGGCGCAAGGAGCTGCAGCGGCGCCAGTACGCGCTGCAGGAGAGCGACACGGGGCTGTACGGGCGCGCGGCGGTGCGCATCGCGCGCGTGCAGACCGGCCGCGAGCCCGACTCGGGCAAGGAGTTTGCGCAGTTTGTCATCGAGGTGCGGCGCGACGCGGGCGCCACGGTGCCGGCGGCTGCCTGGGCCGTCGCGCGCCGCTACAGCGCCTTCTGGGCCCTGCACCAGCGCCTGCGCGCGCGCTACCCGGCGTCCGTGCGCGGGCTCGACTTCCCGCGCCGCCGCGTCCTGATGAACCGCCTGCAGGCCGACTTTCTCGAGAAGCGCCGCGTCGCGCTCGAGCGCTACCTGCAGGCGCTGCTGCTGCTGCCGGACGTGTGCCGGAGCCGCGACCTGCGCGCCTTTCTGTCGCAGCGGACGATCCTGAAGAGCGACGACGGTGGCGGCGGCGGCGGCGGCGGCGGCGGTGGCGGCAGCAACCCCGTGGCGCCGGGCGGCGCCGACGCCTCCTTTCTCGGCCCCGACGACTCGCGGCGCGACGTCATCTCGCGGCTGTACGACTCGGTGGCCGACGGCATGGAGGACCTGCTGGGCAGCATCCCCGTGCTGGACCAGCTGTCCATGGCCGGGCAGAACCTGATTGCGGCGGCGGCGAGCCAGCTGCAGGGGAGTGGCGGAGGGGCGGCGGCGGCCACGGCGGCGGCGGCCACAGCCGCTTCCTCGTCGGCGGCGCGAGGCGCTGCGACGGGACCCGAGTCGGCCGAGGTGGCAGCCGAGCTTGCGGCCGCAGCGGCGGCGGCCTCGGGCGCCGGCGGCAGCGGCAGCGGCAGCACCACCACCAGCGGCGGCCGCAACAGCGCGGTGCCGTTTGTCAAGCCGATCTGCGACCTCTTCCTCGAGGTCTTTGAGCTCAACCGCGGCGCCAGCAACACCAGCTGGCTGCGCGGCCGCGCCGTCGTCGTCGTGCTGCACCAGCTGCTGGGCGGCACCATCGAGCGGCGCCTGCGCGAGAACGCGCGCGCGCTCGTGCAGGAGGACGCGCTGCTGCGCGACATCGCCCTCGTGCAGGAGAGCCTGTTCCCGGCTGCCGGAAGCGGCGGCGCGCCGCGCACGCCCGCGCAAAAGGCCAAGACGCGCACCGAGGCCGGCCTGATGCTGGCGACGCTGGTGCCGGACCTGGCCGGCAGCGTGGTCGGGCAGGTGAATGCGCAGGCGGCGGGGCGGCGCATATTTGCCACGTTCAACAACGGGCGACTGAAGTGAGTCTATTTCCCTGTTTTGTTCTCTCTCTCTCTGCTGCCTCCTGCTTCACGCTCTTCTAACAAACAGCGCTCATCTTGCCTTCACCATGCTGGACGAGGTGGTCGATATTCTTTTCGACGGCGCCAGCGCGTGAGGCATATGCATAGTCTGGCGTTTATGGTTTCTTTTTTCTCCTTTTCCCTTTCCTTTTGTTCTCTTTGCATCGTATATACCACCCCTTGCAGCGTTTCTGTTTTGTCTGTCACGAACCCCCTTTACTGCATAAAACTTCGATGCTTGACGATGTGCGCATCTTCCTGTGCGACTGTGGCCCTTGGCACTGGGCAATATGGAACCGTGAGCACAGAGCGGCTCGCCGGCGGCTGGTCCAACCGCCTTTGTGTTTCTCGCGAACACGCGTAGCACAAGTGGGAATAGAACACTGAACACACAAACGGCCGTCTCATCCCATGCGCCAATCCGTGCGACCGTTATTTCATCGGGCTTCCACATTTTTCCCCACCCGCCCGCGGCATGAGCCATTTGCTCTCATTCGCCAACCGCCGTTTCAGGCGGACCCAGATCCCCACTTCGCGTCCTGGCCTTGTCGCCGGCCGCCAGCTGGCGCCCGCTGCCGAGCGGGCGTTCCTGCCCCCCCCCTCTCCAATGCCCGCCTGACACTTGTGCCGGGCCCCTCATGGGCCGCCCCAGCCGCACCTTCCCCTTCTGCAGCTCTCATACGGGGGTGGCAGGCGCGTCCACCACCCGTTCTTTTTCTGCAGCCCGTCTTTTTCTCGGCACATCTCACCATTGCATTTTCCCGTTGCTTTTTTTTTGTGCTTTTTTCACCTCTCTTTTTGGACGTCTTGCCGCGCCCATCTACAATAACCTGTTCCTTGTGGCATCGTCGATCCTTTGGACAGCTAGGCCCCATCGAGCTCTTCGACGGGGGTTCCGTCTGTTTATTTTTACGGGGCTCACCGCCAAAAGAAATCGAGGAGAAAGAAGAAAACCAAGAACAGACGAGAAAGGAGAACGAGACCAGACGAACGAAACGAACTCTCTCGCCCATTCCTGCCTCGCCGCCTCCAGCGCCGAACCATGTCGACAGCAACAGGCCCCATCTCGACGGCGCCACCGCCGCCAGCCCGCCAGGTGTCCAACGAAGTCTCAAACACACGCCTCTACCTCGGGAACCTCCCGCCGAACGGTGAGTCTGCGATCGCGCGCCCGTCGTTCCCTCGTTCCCTCGTTTCTGTTTCTGTGCGCAACACCTTTCGCTGACCATTGCGCGACCACACCCAGTCACCAAAAGCGACATCGAAGCCCACTTCGGCAAGCATGGCACCGGCGAGATCGTCGAGATCAAGCTGATGACCGGCTTCGGCTTCATCGAGTACAAGGATCCCATGGACGCCCGGGACATTGTGCCAGGTCCGTATAGCCCCAGTCCCTGCCGTCCCTGTTCCCGACGCAGCTTGCTAACCGCCTCAGCTTTCCGTATGTCGAGACAGACCATTCGCTCCTTTGCCCGCCCCGTCCCCCGACCCCCCCTTTCCCCCCTTCGCCGGACTGACCCTTTCCCGAATTGCCTTTACCGTTCCAGACGGATCCCCCTTCATGGGTGAGCGCCTCACAGTCCAGTTTGCGCGTGGCCGCAACCCGCGCGAACCGCCACCGTTCTCCAACCACCAGGAGCGCGCGCCGCCCCGGCCGCGTCGCACGGCGTTTCGCATGACCGTCAGTGGTCTCCCCTCGGACACCAGTTGGCAGGTTTGTCTACCCTCCCTTCTTTTTTTTATGCTTCTTCTCTCCCTCGGTTTGTAGTTTCCGGGCCTTTTCGGGCGGGATGGATACGGCCCTTCCTTTGCTCTCTGCCTGCGTCTTCCGCCCCGGATGGTCTGGAGAGCCGGCGGCCGGCGACGGGCAGTTGACGGATGGAGACACTGCCGCATGGATATGGAGATGTCCTGCGTTACAGTGTCTAGGCCTGGACTGGTTCCCATCGCCTCCCTGCCGTCTTACCTTCCCTCCCCTACACCCTCTCCTGTCCCGCACCCGCTTGCTTTTCCGGACTGGCTTCTGGGCATTTCTAGCGCTTCCCTTCCTCCCAGCCCCTTCCACCTCCCTTGTTATTTTTGTTCCCGGAGGCCAAGCCTCGCTCTCCCCTCCCCTCGAAGGACGCAGGATATTATGCAGCCAGGGCCGAAACAAGGGCCCAGCTACGGAGGACACAGATCTAGAGCACCAACAGCACCGCCCTCACTCCCTGGACTCTCAACTTACACGGCCTCTGGATTCTAGGACCTCAAAGACTTCGCGCGCCGGACTGGATTGGACGTGGTCTTCTCCGAGACCAACCGGTCAGGAGAAGGGTGAGTTGCGGCCCGCTCTTCTGTTGGTCTTGTTCGCATGCTGACGGCCCCCAGGTCCATTGAATTCGAGACAGCCCAGGATCTGGCCTCCGCCATTGAAAAACTCAACAACACAGAATTCCAAGGCAGAACGGTCGCCTGCACCGCTACGGTACGTCTTTGTGTGCTCTTCTGTGCTCTTCCCGCGTCGCCTTCTTTTTTCTGTAGGCTGACTCAAAGCAGCCGTTCAGCGACATTGGTTCCCGTGACGGCCGTGGCCGGTCTCGCTCGCCCATGGGCCGTCGCCCTTACCCGCCCCGGGACGACTACGACCGCCGAGGACCGCCGCCGCCGCGCGGCTACAGCCCACGGCGCGAGCCGGCTTACCGCGGCGGCTACCGGGACCGCAGCCCGCGCCGCGAGTACTACGACGACCGCATGCGGTATCCCCCTTCGCCGCCGCGCCGGGGACCTCCCATTGACGACTACCCGCTGCCGCCGCGCCGGTACGACGACCCGTACCGCCGCGAGTATCCCCCGGCCGACCCGTACGCCAGCCCCCGCGCACAGTACGACCGGCCGCCGCCTCCGCCACAGGCGTCTCGCGACTTTCCGCACCGGGAACCCGTCTATTCCAGGGATGCTGGCTACCCGCGCGACTATGATCGTCGCTACTGGTAAAGCCGACCGAGAGTTTCCTTGTTCCCTTGGCTACCGGTCTTTGGCCGATCCCTTCTCATTTTTTGTCTATTTACATTGGCCTTGTCTCTTTTGCGTGAGCGGGTCTATGTTTGATTTCTGGGCCGCTGGGATCTTCGCGGCTCTCTTTTGTTTTCCATTGATCTTCCCCGGTCTTTTTCTCTTCTCTTTCCTCCTCCTCGTGACAGCCCGTCTTTGATCTGACGGCACAGAACGCATCCTTCGTCAAGCGACGCTCCGTACGGCCCAAGGAACAAGGTAAAGCCTACCAAAGGCGCGATGGAAGGCGAGAAAGCGAAAGGACACCCGTGGAAAACAAAAGGGCACCACACGCCGCTTCCTACCAGCAACAGCTACGGCTCGATCTTTTTAAAAATCAGTTTGCAACCGACAGGATATCACGACGCGGCACGTTGCTGTTTACGGCATTTCATTCCCCAATGTCTTTTCAAAATGCATGTGTTTGGATCTTCTTTTTGTATAGCTTCTTTTTTTGTTTAGCTCAAAGCTCTCTTGCTCGTCTTATCATGAGAAAACGACTGATTGATACACTCCTTTCAAGGTCTTTTGAATGCATTTTGCTTCTCTATTAATTTCCCCTGCCCAGACGTGCTCGCATATATGAGGTATATACATCCCAGGCAAACCCGCCAGCCTGTAAATGAAACGAGAGTCAAATGGCCCCTGAAACACAAATGCGCGCGAAAAAGAAAAAAAAAGGAAAAGCAAAAAAAGAGAATGCTAGAAAGGGCAAAAGACGCAGGGACTTTTATCTCCTCTTTATCCTCTTTTCCTCTTTATGGTTCTACGCCCTCTCTGCTCGTGGCTGGCCATGCCGCCCGCCCGCCGCTTCATGCCTGGATGGCGTACTTGCGCTGGAACATGCCGTCGACTTCTTCCAGGTAGTAGGTGCCCTTGGCGATGGTGGCGACCTCGCCCGCGGGCTTGTAGTTCTTCTGCAGATGGGCCTTGTGGCGCAGATCGCACATCTGAAACGTTAGCTGGGCGCGGCCTCGTGGCTGTGCAGGGTGGGGGAGGGGGGAGGGGAAGAAGAAACCTACCGCATCGTACGTCTCCGGCGGCACGGCGCGGCGCGCGGCCAGCCGTGCCGGGATGTCGAGGACGCGGTGCATCTCCTCGGTGCTGCCGCGGACGCGGAAGGAGCAGAAGCTGGAGGCGAGGCCGGAGCCGTAGCTGTAGAGGCCGATGCGCTTGCCGTCGAGGGCGGCGGGGCTCTCGAGGGCGAGCAGGCTGGCGAGGCCGCCCCAGACGCTGCCGCAGTACATGTTGCCGCAGTTGGTGGCGACCTGGATGCTGCTGGCGACGCGCTCCTGGAAGCGCTTCTTGGTCAGGCCCATAAACGTTTTCTCGAGCAGCTTGTCGGTCAGCGACTGCTCGTAGGGCAGGTCGCGCAGCGCGGCCGGCACGTCGGCAAAGGCGGCGTGGTCCGGGTTGGTCAGGTAGTCGTTGTACAGCAGGCGCGCGTACGACTTGGCGACCTGCTTGCACGTGGGCGTGTGGAAGGCAAAGAAGTCGAAGCGGTCGATGGGCAGGGTGTCGGCGGCGGCGGGCGCGCTGCCGTTGGCGCGCGCCAGCTGGGCGGCCTCGCGCGCGTTGTAGGCACGGTAGCTGGCGTCCAGGGCGCGGATGTAGCAGGTGACGGAGTAGTGGCCGTCGACGTAGGGGTACTCGCTGGCCAGGTCGGGCTTGTAGAAGTCGTAGACGTGCTGCATGTAGGTGCCGCGCAGGCCGGGCTCGACGACGACGGGTGCGTTGGGGCCGATCAGCATGGCGACGGCGCCGGCGCCGCCCGACGGCCGGGCGTTGCCCTTGGCGTACAGGGCAATGTCGCCGGCGACGACCAGCGCGTCGCGGCCGTCCCAGCCGCTGGACTCGACCCAGTTGACGGCGTTGAACACGGCGTTGGTGCCGCCGTAGCAGGCGTTGACGTTGTCCACACCCTCGATGTTGGTGTTGTCGCCAAAGAGCTGCATCAGCACCGACTTGACCGACTTGGACTTGTCGAGGATCGTCTCCGTGCCGACCTCGACGCGGCCGATCGAGTTGGTGTCGATCTTGTACTTGCCCAACAGGTTCTTGGTCACCGTGAGCGCGAACGAGTAGATGTCTGCCGAGAAGAAGAAGCGTGAGCAGGTGGTCTCGAGCGTCGTAAGAGTGTACAGGGGGGAGGGGGGAAGAGACACTCACCCTCGCGGTCGTCACAAAAGCTCATGTTGGTCTGGCCGAGACCAATCGTGTACTTGCCGGTGCTGACACCGTCAAACTTCTCGAGCTCGTCCTGCTTGACATACTGCGTTGTTGGGAGCCGGCGTCAGTAGTTGAGCCAAGACGACGCCGCACGAGCGAGCATGGACCAACCTGGGAGGGGAAGTAGATCTCAATGGCCTTGATGCCAATGTTCTGCGGGCGGTCCGACATGGTGAGGGGCGGTAGGTAGGGAGGCGGAGAAGGCGTGGAGCAGAGGAATGATCAAGTGGAGGGGCTGAGGGAGGAGAGAGTCTGGGAAAACGACGAGAGGAACGGAAGCTGTTGGTATTAAGGGGGGGGGAAGGAAATTGGTGGAGTAGGGAAGATGGCGCTGGCTTGTGGGCTTTCGCCCGATAGCTCAGGCAGCCGGTACCTCTTTCTCTTTTCATTGTCGTTCGACTAGTATTTTCCGTTTTTATCTGAATGGCGCCGTTCACACCGCCATTTTCTTCATCAAGAGCCCCACGTTGCAGCCAGGTGCCTGGCCCAGCGAGGGGCAGCACAAGCTCGGGCCCCACCGCACAGTGTGCGGATCCTGCTGCACCGGTGTTCGTCGCACAAATACATCGGCCGGGGAGGAGCCTGGCATACGGCTCGCGGTACACAGTAGGAGCCCGCTCGTACGATTCACGGCCAGCAGCCAGGAAGCGGCAAGATGCGCGGTCTGGCCAGCCCGAGATACAACGACATAAGCCAGGGTGCTGGTGTGCGCCGCCCGGTTCATTTTGTTGAGGTTGGGCTAGTCGCCGTCTCGGCCGCCTATCGCCCAATCTCGCCCCTTTTCCGGCTCCGCCGCCAAGGCTATCCGTACACATTGTTCGTATCCTGTCAACGAGGCTGGCCGCATTAGGCCCCTGTATACTTTGTTGTTGATACGCGGCCGCTGGCGAGTCGAAGCACCGGAAACGGCCCTCACATCCTTCAGACAAAGACAATGGCATGCGAGCCGGCGCGTTCCCTGGTCGGGAACTCGTCAAACGTCCTCATATTTGTGTACTCGCATGCGTGCATAGCTAAAAGCCACAAACCCCCAAACGCCGTGCTGTCAATTCTGAAGTTCTTCGTATGCCAGGCAGCAGACCAATCAAGGCGCGAGCAGACCTCTTTAACTGGGCACTTCCAGGAAGCGACTGTAGTATTTGTCCAGCCACTGCGCCGCCTCGACGCCAGACTCGTCGAGACTGGAATCCCAGCGCTTGACCGAGCCCACGTAGCCGTCCGGGCGCACGTTGACAATCGCCACCTCGCCCGGGCCGAGATTGCCCAGCCACTTGTTGGTGCACAGCGCGTGTCGTGTGTCCAGCTCCGGCACGTCGTCGAGGTAAAACGTCCACCGGCTGTTCTGTAACAGAGGTGGCAGGTCCTCGATCTCGATGTCACTCTTTGGCATCGTGGCTGGCTTCTGTTAGTTGCGGACAGGGGTCGGAGAACACGAAAAGGTAGTACGTACTGATCAGAGCAAATGTGAACAGGTTGCTGACGGTCGTGTAGCGCTCTGGGCGAGTGTAGATGTCTTCCGGCGCCGGCAGCCGTGGCTGCAGGCCGTAGGAGATCTTGGCCGCGGCGGAGAGGCGGTTGACCAGCGAGTCGGGTGCCGAGATGGCGTCGCAAAAAGTCTCGAGAAAGACGTGCGACTGGTGCACGTCCCACATCAGCAGGTAGATGCGGAACTGGCCGAGCATCGGGATGTCGAGCTGGATGTCGACCGGGTTGGAATCAAGATACCGCGACACTTTGGCCGGGGGCAGCAGACGGCCCGGCCGCGCATCGCCCATAGCCCACGTGGTCGGCTCGGTCTCGATCATGTTCAGCGCGTTCTCGCCGTACTCGGCACCAATGCCGGAGATGAAGCGGACGTTTGTCTTGAAGTTCTCGGCCAGCGCGATGGCGTCGCCGCCGGCAATCCGGTTGGCGTGCTCATAGTCAAAGTTGACCAGATCCAGAGCAATTTTCCTGCGCTCCTCGTCGTAGCTGGCGAGCAGCTCAGGCTTGGCGAGGCCCCGCACCGCCAGGTTGAGCTTCCACGCCAGGTTCCAGCCGTCGTGCATGGAGGTGTTCATGCCCTGGGCGGACTTGGGCGAGTGCGTGTGGCTGGCGTCGCCCGCCAGAAAGGCGCGCTGGCGGTTGTCGCAGAAGCGGCTGGCCACCCGCTGGCCGATCTGGTAGCGACCAAACCACTCAATGTACTTCCACCCTACGCGGAACGGTGCCATGATGTCGCGGGCGCGGTTCATCACGAACTCCTGGCCGAGTTCCCGGTCGCGGGGCCCCCCTTTCGAGGAGCCGCTCTTCAGCTCGATGTAGAGTCGTGTCATATTGCGCTCCCGGGGAATGATGAGGATGGAGCCAAAATCCTGCTGGTAGACAAGCGTCTTCGACCAGATGTCGGGAAAGTTGGTGTCCAATTCGCCGTCCAGCACACCCCACATAGCAGGCTGGGACATGCCTACCGGCTTGGCCTCGGGGATGCTTTTGCGGACCTTGGAGTGCGCACCGTCACCTGTACAACCGAACGCAGGTTAGATCTCGTTTTCTCACGCGCTCTCGCCGGCCAAAACAAAAGCGAAGGAGGGACGAACAGCCAACGAGGTATTGTGTCAACAATGTTCTCCGATCTTGGGTCACATTGGCGCGGCAGTTGACCTGAAGCGGGCCGCCGCCGACCTTGTTCTCCAGATCGCAAACACTGTAAGACTCGAAGGCGGTGTTTCGTCGCACGTCGAGGCCGCGCTTCTTCATATCCTCGAGGAACACGTTCTCGACCATGCCCTGGTGCACCAGCAGGATGTAGGGGTCCAGCACATCGATGACGGGAGGGTAGTGGACTTCGCGGCCGAGTCGACGCAATGGTTCGTCAGGCGTGCCGCGCCAGAAGGCGATGTCGTACACCCGTACGCCGCGTTGGAGAAGCGGGTCCGCCAGGCGCATCTGGCGAAACGTCTCAATGGTCTTGGGTTGCAGTCCATCCGCTCTGGAGGAGGAGGGGAGGGGGAGGGGCGTTAGCTCTGTAGTGCCGTTGCTTGGATGGTTCGCAAAACGGCAAGCCGCTCTGCTCAGAGAGACAATCGCACACACCTGCCAACCGGAGTCGGGTCTGCCCGGTCGTCGATGACCTGCACCTTGATTCCGAAGCGCGCGAGGTTGGATGCCGTCATCATGCCGGCCGGGCCGGCGCCGACAACACACACCTGGCAGACCTGCGGGGCTTCCGGTATGCTGCGCAGCATTGTGAGCGGATCGACGACATCGGCGGTCATGGACGCCGCAGCGGTCATGGGCGCGTTCTCCATGAGGACGTCCGTGCCAGCGGACTCCTCTGTCCCCTGGACAGTAGCGGCCTTGGGCCCACCCGGCGACATGGCCGATGGCGGAGCCAGAATGGGCAGGTACCCTGTCTTGTGTTCTTTTGTGCAGTTGGGCGGCGGCGGCGGCGGCGAGGAGGGGTCGTAGAGCTGGGTGGTGGGAGAAAAACGAGAGACGTTGGCTGCGTTGGATGCAGAGTGGGAAAATACCGGCGGTAGCTCCGAGTCTAGCTAGTGCGGATTGCCGAGTTACCGGGTTAAATGAATAAAGGAAGGAGAGGAGGAGGAGAGGAAGCGAAGAAGAGAGAGAGAGACGATATAGAGAGAAACAGCGAGAGCATGCGGCGAGCAAGGGATGTAGAGGAGGAGTCAAGACGGAAACCCAGAGGGAAGAAAAAAAGAGGAGCTAAGCAAAAAGGCGGCAAATGGAATGGACGGGTAGGAACGACCAAGGCGGTGTCAACCACACGCGAAGCGCGACGCAGGGTCTCGCAAGGCCGGCGCGGAGGGGGGTCGGCGAGGGTCGGAGCGGTGGTGGTGTCGTCAGACACGGTGGGGAAGAAGTGGCACGATGCCGGGACTTGGAAACACAGGCGTGTCGGAAGAAGGAGGAGGGGCTGTGCGTGTTTCCGGAAATCCAAGAAAAAAGAGGCACAAGACAGCGGGAGGAAGAGAAACAGAAAAGAGAGGGGACAAAAAGACAGAAAAACCCGTGAGAAGCAGGCAGGGAAAAACGATCGTATAGTGACGGCCCGTTCGAGGCAGCTGCGTGGTCACGGTCTGGCGTCCATTCGATTGAACCAGCGATCGACTGATGGATGGATGTGGTCTGATTTCTCGCGGGCTCTGGGCCCCCATTGGCAGGCGTGGTGGGGGGGGGGCAGATCGTCGCTCGACACCTCCCGGGAAAGCGGAGCCCCCAGGGGATGGGTGTTTTGCAGCACTGACAACCGAGCAGAAAGCGCCCTAGGCGAAGAAAAAAACATCAGCCCATTTTTAGCGGGCCGCCGTCGTCTATGGCTCCAGGGACGGGCCTTTACCCATACGGAGTACATACGGTAATACATGCTATCGGTGAGCACGGCCGCCAGCCCAAACGCCGACAGCGGCGTCTAGCGGCAGCAACATGGCCTGTTGTCCCGACGGAGGACGCGCGCCGGTGCCTTGCCCGGCCTACAGGAGCAGCGCCAGCCCGACACCGACCGCCGTCAGCCACCGCACCGCGCACACCACCCGGCTGCGCGCATCCGCGGCGCCGCTGCCCAGCCCCGGCCCCGCGGCGTCGCTGGCGGTCTTGACGTCGACCGACGTGGCGCTCCCGGGCGCGAACAGCACGCCGCCCGCGGCTGCCGCGGCCGCCGTCGCATTGATCTCGCCGGGCGACAGCAGCGGGTTCTCGAGGGCGGCGCAGTCCGGACGCACGCCGCCGGGGGCGGATGACGACGACGACGAAGAGGGGATCTCGTTGGTGACGGAGATGGGCAGGTCGAAGATGGTGTAGTGGTCGACGTTGTTGAGCCGGAAGTTCTGGCGGATGGAGATCTGCGGGTGGCGTTAGCCCTCTACCCAAAACAACGACGACACGCCCCGTGACGTGTTCTTCCTCGTATTATTTACATTGTAGTTCCCCCGCGCACTGTCTTGGTCCGTCGACGACTTCCCGTCGCCCACCAGACAGGCGGGCCACACCCAGTTGACGTGCTTGACCGTGCTGCCGGACTCCTGGCCCAGGACCGGGCCGAGGCTGGCATTGAAGGCCGTGGCCGTGCCGTTGCTGATGGTGAAGTTGTGCTGCGTCTCGTAGCTGTACAGGAACAGCGTAATGTTGTAGATCTGACTCGGGCTATCGCTGGACAGCTGTTCGGGCTGCGGAAGCTGGCCGTTCGCCGTGATATCGAGCGCGACCTGGAGGTAGTCTGTGGCTTGTCAGGATCCTGCAGGATGGGCACAAAACAGGGCGGGTGCAGCGGAGCGATGTACCTCCGCCTTCCGGCGTGCCCGGTTGCGGCGCATCCACAATGGCAAAACCGGGTGTGAAGATCTGGCCATTGGCAATGGTAAAGTTGACGGCACGGGCAGGTAGCACGGCGGCGGCGAGCAGCAGCATGAGCGAACAGGGCCGCTGTCGCTGCCGTGTCCGAGAACCGCGAGGCTGGCGAGCCATGGCGAGGGTGGTGGAAATATTCGAGTCGTGCGAATATAAAAAGCGTAAATATCAAGGAAAAGGGGAAAAAGGGAAGCGAAAGACCATTCTTCTCGAGAAAAGCTCCCAGAGAGACAGAGCGCTGTCAACCGGAAATTAATTCTCAAAATTCATAACACCAAACAGACCCTGGTCGCGTTGTGCCGTCATGCCCTCCCATGCCGCAACATGGCGTCTCACTTGAGGCGACAGCGGCGGGCCTGGGTCCCGGTTTCAGCGTTGCGCGGGAAGCCACGCAAAAGCAACGTGGGAATTCTGAATGCATACGTCACTGCCTCGATGCATTGTCCCCTGTCTTCAGGCGGCTTCGCTGTGGCATGCTTCGTTCAGATCTTGTGAGTGGTCCAATCCATGCTGTTGACCAGGGTATGGGCAATTCGGCAGGCAAGTGAGAGGACGCCATCACCACCGGGGATGTGGTCATCGAACGCATGTTGCGAGATTGCAGCCGTCTGCATCGAGAGTTCTGCCAAATCATGAGACCACGGAGATGTCAGTGAAGAGGTGTACGATATGAGAATGGCGCCGTCTCAGCCGAAAACAAGGGGTGGCAGCCCACGTCAGACAGTAGGGCAGACACCAGAGAGGCACATAGCAGGGAACAGGCCGCTGCTGTGCAACGGATATCTGTTTTGCTCGGTTTGAAGGACAAAAACAATGACCATGGACAAGCTTTTGTCCGCGACCGACTGAAACCCGCACTTGGCCGGAGGGACCGGCACCGGCGTGTCTGCTCCGCTCGGCGCCTCCCGAATTTCTGTTCGCGCCCTGTGGCAAAAGTCCATTCTAAAAAAAAACACCACAGAGACTCGTATCGACGGCTGTTGCTGCAGCAGAGCGGGCTCTTGCTGCTCGTGTTTGCCGGCTCCACCGGTTCCTTCCAGGCTAGTGCCGATCGCTAAAGGGTGGTTGGGCTCGCACAGACCAGCCACCGTGATGGATTTTATGGGGATGCGAGGCCTGTATTCTTTTGCGCGTCGCTTCGTTCCCATGTCGATGTTCTTGCGTTCGTTTCACGATCCCGGGGTCACTGCATTCCAGTCCAAGACACGGGCCGTTGCGCCGCCTCCGCATTCCAGCGGTGTAAGTGACACGAACGGTCACCGCAGCACTGGCTGTCCTGGCTGGACTCGGTGCCTGGCCCGGCTTCTTCCTTTTTTTGCCCGTATTCCGACCTTGCATCGAGCCTAGTCGTCGCGCTTCGTATTTTTCCTTCGTCTTCTGCAGGAAGTGGCTGGAACGGCTCGAACACGAGCTGCAGGTCTGGGAGGAAACAAGAAGACGAAAAAAAAGCCGCACCCCTGGCAGGTCGTTCTCTGCGAGCGACTCGGCCACTTATGCATATCGCTGTTTCCCTCAGCTTACAAGGCCACTTGCTAAACTGAGCTGGATCGCGCCGCACAAGCGCTCCCTGGCGCCTTCCTAGCGACTTTCCTAGCCTCTTTTTTCCCACATTGCATCACCGCTCCTTCCTCGCGATAACCGCAATCCACATGTCAGCCCCTTCCTTTTTGCCCTGCCTGCTCTTTGTATGCCAAGTAAGCAAGATGCCATCGTAAGATACGTCCGTAGCAGCCCTGTTCCCGCCTCCGTCTTTTGCTTCATCCTCCACCCCGCGATGAGACCACCCCCCCCCCCCCCCCCCCGGCCTGTCTTCGTGCTCCACATCCCGCCACCCACCCATGCACATCGCCCGTATTCACTGCACCGCCTGCAGCCCGCATTGGCTCGCGAAGCATCTGCAGGTCGAATACGAGCGGCCTCGACGCATTTTCTGTCGACTGCTTCCCTAGCGTCGCTGCCACCTCTTTTTTTACCCTCCACCGTCTTCAGCTGCCGTGGCCGATGACCTCACCGTGCAAGCCCACTAGCGGCCGAGGCCGCGCCAAAAGAGCCATTACGAAGCCAACAATCAAGAAGGTTGGCAAAGCCCCACCACATCTCGATAGCTATCGCTCGAGTCGTCTTTTATGAGTGAGCCAGGTCCTCCTTTCCTTCGTCTTCGTTCTCATCCTTAGTCTCGTCCGTCTTTCTTGTTGTCGTTTCTCTACCACCATCTACACAGCCTACACAGCAAGTACACACCCCGTCCGCTCACACGTCTACACGCACAGCAAAGCAAGCCGCTCTCCTCCCAGCGCCCACCATGGCGACAACGGAACGACGCAGGAGCATTTCGGGCTTCTTCGGCTTCCGGCAGGAGCCCAAGGTGGACCCAGAGAACGCTCCCCGACTCCGGCGGAAGCTCCAGAAAGTCTCTAAGCAAGTCAACATGGGGTACAACGGGCCGGACGGCGGCGGCGTCCAGACTGTCAAGGTGCCCGGCGACGGCTCGTTCTTGTCGACCAAGTACGACCCCGTGCCACCGCCCAAGCCGGCGACCGATGGGAACAGCTCCGACGAGAACAGTCGCTCGAGCCGTGACAGCCGGCCAATGTCTTTCTTCCGCTCCTCGAGCCTCGGCCGCGTGACCTCGTTTCGGTCCCGGTCCGCCAGCCGCACCCGGCCACCCAGCACTGCCGTAGACATGCGGCCCGTGTCGAACGCGGCGCCGGTTCCTACGATCAGTGCGGCAAGCGGCACGGGTGCCGGCGCCAGCACCTTCCAGGTCGCATCGAGTGCCGAGCTGCACGCCGTCCGCGTGCAAGAAAAGGCCGCCCGCGCCGCTGCTCAGACCCGCACACTGCAGTGCCTGGAGGCGCACGAGCGGGCGAGTCGGCGAAACAGCTTTTACGGCAGCAACGACACCACACCGGCAGTCCCGTCACAGCCGGCTTTGTCTCCGTCAGCTCTGCCACAGACGACAGCGCTGCAGCCCCCTCCGGTGACACCGTCGCAGCAGATGCCTCAGTTCCACCGCCCGTACCGGCATTCACAGCAAAGCGAGACCTCGCCCACCGCAGACAGAGGCCGCAAGCACTCGTACCCGCCACGGTCGTCCAACGCTTTCCACAAATCCATGGCGGCACATTATCCGTCTCTTGCCTCGTCTGCCGCGTCAACACTATCGATCAGCTCGTCGGCCAGCTCGTCGGCCGGCTCATCCAGCGGTTGCTCGACCGCTCTATCGTTACCCACGTCGTCCTCCCACTCGTCGGCACCGATGTCGTCCACGTCGACATTGATGTTCTCGCCAGCATACAATAACGGCATGCTGCCACCATCGCCACCCGCATCGTCGGCGTCTTCCAACTGCCCGAATGATGGCTTCGCGGCGAAATCCTCCCCCTTCTCGCCGGCTCACAACCGCCAACGGAGCAGCAACGACGACTACCCCATGATGCCTCCGGAGCTGAGTCACTTGGCTAAGGCGAACGGCAATGTCCCAGCGGGGCCCGATTCGCCCCTCTCGCCTTACTCCATGGCATCGGCGGCCACGTCGACCATCTCATCGGCTCCGTCCCAGACGCGCCGCAAGGTCAAAACGCCCGTGTATGCCATTGGCCAGCTCGAGACCGCCCAGAACGTGAACGCCAACGCGACGGACTCCTGGAAGCACAACTATGCGGCCACCGGCATGCAGACGCCGCCGCGCTCGCCGCGCTCGCCGCGTTCGTTGCGCTCGCCTCGGCCGCCCTCGGGGATCCGGGCCGTACCGACTGCCGCGTTGGCCGAGCTGTCGCTGCTGCAGTCCCGGTCCAGCATTGAGTGCATCGCGGAGGAATACCGGGCCTTGCTCGCGTCGCGCAACTCGCAGCGCTCCGAGGCCGGCACGGACAGCTTCCGCCCGTCCCCTCTCACGACAGCCCGCAACGACAAGCACACGCAAAGCGCGCACGATGGCCGCAGCACCACGCCTGGAACGGCCGAGCGCAGGCCCCGCGCGGCCACGTCGTCGCATGGCAGAGGCAAGATGCAGCCGTCGCAGCTGCCGCCTCTTTCCACGGAACAGCGCAATAGCTTTGGCCAGCCCCGCGTGGGCGGTGGCTACACGCCGCCACCGCCGCCGCAGGCGGATAACCTCAGTCTGCAAATCTCGCTCGACATGTTGACGCGTGAGCTCTCGTCGGCCATGGGCCAGCGCTCCGCATCGGATGCTTCGACGAAGACTACCGGGCGGGGGGACCAGCAGGAGGCTTCTAGCGAGGCGGGCTCGGCACTGCAGATCCTGGTGATGATTGAGGCTTACGAGCGGCTGCGGGACCAGCTGGTTGCCGAGGCGCGGGCTAGCGCGAAGGCGAATGGACGGAACGACGGCCGGCGCAGCCGCGGGAATCAACGTGCGGACCGGGCAGTCCTCCGCAGCGACGAGATCGAGGCCATGTTCGGTCTGTGGCTGCGGGCGCTGTACCAGATGCACGACAATCTGACGGACGGCTCGTCGCAGGACAAGAGGGGGTGTGGGCGCGGTCGCAGATTCGACGACAATGCCAGCGAGAGCGAGTACGATTCGGTGGCGGAGTAAGCAGGCATTGTCTTTTTTTCGGTTTCTTTGTTTTTCCTTTGTTTCTGATGACGGGGCGACTATCTTATGACAACTTTGGGTAGGATGACAGGGATGACAGGGATGGGCTTGGACTGGGGCGGACGACTCGGACGATAATACAGAAAACGGATGGACGGGGGCGGCGGAACAGACTGCTTTGGTTTCAATAGATCAGAAAGAGCATGTAATAGGTAGTTCAAGCATTATTTCCAGGTCTTTATGTGCGTTCTGGTGATTGTTGTAGGGTGGCCCATAAAACCAGACAACGGACCAATCGTTGCACAGGACAGGCACAGGACGGGGAACCGTTGGATCTGACGTCAAAAGACGGTTGTGCCTTTGTGCCTTTTGTCCTGTTTTCTCCGTGTCACAACCACGACGCGCAACGCTCCGACGGCCGACGACGATGGACGACGACGAGTTTGGCGCGGACGCCGATTTCCTGGCCGCGCTGGCCGCGACAGATGTCAATCTGACGGCGGCACCGGCACCGGCACCGGCACCGGCAGCAGCACCACGCGTCCAGCAACCGACACCACAACGCATCGTGCAGCCAACGCCACAGCGCATCGTGCAGCCGACGCCGCAGGCACTACCGGGGGGTGTGGGCGCAGCGACAGCATCACCGACCAAGGCAGGCACCAAGGCGGCGGTGCCGTCGTCCGGGTCGACGATTCTGGTGTCGCCGCGGCAGCGCGGCAACCCGGTGCTGGCGCAGCTGCGGTCGGTGCCGTGGGAGTACAGCGACATTGTGGCGGACTACGGGCTGGGGGCGACGACGGGGGCGCTGTTCCTGAGCCTCAAGTACCACCGGCTGCACCCGGAGTACATTTTTGCGCGGTTCCGCGGGCTGCGCGGCGGCTACCGGCTGCGGGTGCTGCTGGCGCTGGTGGACATTGAGAACCACGAGGAGGTGCTGCGCGAGCTGGCCAAGACGGCGCTGGTCAACCAGCTGACGCTGGTGCTGTGCTGGTCGGCGGCCGAGGCGGCGCGCTACCTGGAGCTGTACAAGACGTACGAGCACGCGACGAGCTTTGCGGCGATCCGGGGGGGCGCGGGCGGCGGCGGCGGCGGCAGCGGCGCCGGAAGCAGCGGTAGCGCGTACGCAGAGCACCTCGTGCGCTTCGCGACGGTGCCGCGCGCGATCCACAAGGCGGACGCGGTGGCGCTGGTCGGGGCGTTTGGCAGTCTGCGGCGGGCGGTGCGGGCGGAGCCGGAGCAGCTGGCGCTGGTGACGGGCTGGGGCGAGCGCAAGATCCAGGCGTGGCGGCGGGCGGTGACGGCGCCGTTCCGGGTGCACAAGGCGGCGCGGCGGGCCAAGGCGGCGCGGCGGAAGGACGGCAAGGACGGCAAGGACGACGACACAACCGATGCCGTGTTCAACAGCCGGCTGGACCTGCTGGACAAGGCGATCCCGCTCGGCCGGGTCCCCGCGCGCGACATGCCGGACGTGGTGGCGGCCGCGGCGGCGGCCAGGTCAGAGAAGCCGACCGCTGCCGCTGCTGCTGCTGCTGCTGCCGCTGCCGGCGACGACGACAATACGGCACCCGATCCCCCGGCACCCGAACAGTTGAGCGACGGCGTGGCGGCTGCGCTGGCGCGGCTGCGGGACAAGGCGTGAGTTTTTTGCAGTCACGCGCGCACTGCATCCTGCTCGGCGCGCCTAGACCGGACGGCGCGGCACGGATGGTTGTCGCAGTAGAGAAATTTCGACGGAGCTCCCTAAGCCGAGCGATAATTATCCCATCAATCAGAGGGCTTGGCGCGGGTGGAGAGCCGACCCCGCGACGACGGCAGTGTAGAGCGACCGCGCCATAGAGAGGGACGACGTGGGACGTGTTTGGATAAGTATAAGAGGTTGGCATTGGATTTGCTTGTTTGGTTTTCTGGGTGTGCCTTTTATTCTGTTTGATTTTCTGGGGTGTCCTTTTGCCTCTTTTTTTCGTCAGATTTTCCCCTCATTTTCATCTCTCCCCCTTCCCCCCCGCCCTCCTCCCCCCACCATGCCCGATATCACCATCACCGGCTTCGTCACGCGCGATGTGCGCTTCCCGACGTCGCTGGACAAGACGGGCTCGGACGCGATGAATGCGGCCGGCGACTACTCGTCGGCGTACTGCATTCTGGAGACAGACTCGGAGTACTCCGGGCATGGCATGGTGAGCAGCGTCCTTCCCCCCCGTGGGCGCGGGCACAGACAGACACTGACAGCCAGACCTTCACGATCGGCCGCGGAAACGACATTGTGTGCGCCGCCATCCGCTACGTGGCGGCGCGCGTGCGCGGCCGCACGCTGCAGTCGCTGGTGGCGGACTGGGGCGCGACGTGGCGGCACCTGGTCAACGACAGCCAGCTGCGGTGGATCGGGCCGGAGAAGGGCGTGATCCACCTGGCGCTGGGCGCGGTGGTCAACGCGCTGTGGGACCTGTGGGCCAAGGTGCTGGGCAAGCCGGTGTGGCGGATTGTGGCGGACATGACGCCGGAGGAGTTTGTGCGGTGCATCGACTTCCGCTACATCACGGACGCGCTGACGCCGGAGGAGGCGGTGGCGCTGCTGACGGAGGCGGCGGCGGGCAAGGCGGCGCGCGTGGCGGACGCGGAGCGCAGCCGCGCGGTGCCGGCGTACACCACGTCGGCGGGCTGGCTGGGCTACGGCGAGGACAAGATGGAGGCGTTGCTGCAGGACACGCTGAGCAAGGGCTACCGCCACTTCAAGCTCAAGGTGGGCGGCGACGTGGCGCGCGACCGGCGGCGGCTGACGATTGCGCGGCGCGTCATCGGCTACGACGCCGGCAACGTGCTGATGGTCGACGCCAACCAGGTGTGGTCGGTGCCCGAGGCGGTCGCGTACATGGAGCAGCTGCGCGAGTTCAAGCCGTGGTTCATCGAGGAGCCGACGTCGCCCGACGACGTGCTGGGGCACAAGGCCGTGCGCGACGCGCTGCGGCCCTACGGCATCGGCGTGGCCACCGGCGAGATGTGCCAGAACCGCGTCGTGTTCAAGCAGCTGCTGCAGGCCGGCGCCATCGACGTGTGCCAGATCGACGCCTGCCGCATGGGCGGCGTCAACGAGGTGCTGGCCGTGCTGCTGCTGGCCCGCAAGTTCCGCGTGCCCATCGTGCCGCACTCCGGCGGCGTCGGCCTGCCCGAGTACACCCAGCACCTGAGCACCATCGACTACGTCGCCGTCAGCGGCGAGCGCTCCGTGCTCGAGTACGTCGACCACCTGCACGAGCACTTTCTGCACCCGGCCGTCATCCGCGACGGCTACTACACCACGCCCACCGAGCCGGGCTACAGCGTCGAGATGAAGGCCGAGAGCATGGACCGCTTCGAGTTCCCGGGCAAGCCGGGCGTCAGCTGGTGGCAGACGGACGAGGCGAAGCCCATCCTGGAGGGCGAGCAGATTTAGGGACCACGGATGGGCAGGGCCGATCCTGGGAAGCAGATCGAGGGACCACGGACGGGCAGGGCCGATCCTAGGAAGCAGATCAAGGGGAAACAAAAACAGGAGGAGAGTAGGAACAGGGGTCAGGCAGCGTGTACCTGCTTGTCCGCAGGGCAACGATGGCATCCTGCACGGTGGCCGGCGCGGCGCCCTCCTCGAGGGACTGTATTCTTGTACACATAGCATAGCAAACAATGCACAGCAACGCATACTGCATTCACACATTCAAGGCCCCGCATGCCCTGCCGTCGCCACCGCCAGAATCTCCTCCTCCAGCCCCGGCACGTGCACCACCGCCACGCCCGCGGCGGCCAGCGTCTGCCGGCCCGTGTTGTGCGCCACAAACGTGTCCGGCTCAGCCACGCCGACGTAGACGGTCACGGTCCGCGGCACGGATGCTGCTGGCGGCGCCGCCGCCAGCCGCACCACCCGCTGCACGCACGGCTCGTTGCCGCTCAGCCGCACCGAGCACGGCTCCATCGTCGTGTACAGCGCCAGCGCCGCCGGCAGCGCCGCCGCGTCCAGCCCCGCCAGCGCCGCCTCGGCCACGCCGTGCCGCGCCGCCAGCTTGGCCAGGCAGCACTGCTCCGCGTGCGTGTTGCCGGGCAGCTCGAGCGTGTAGCCGGTCGCGAGCACCGCGTTGCGCGCCGCGTCGACGAGCACCGCGCCGACGCGGAAGTTGGACGGCCGCGGCGGCGACCGCGCCGCCAGCGCGAGCGCGTAGCGCAGGTATGCCGTGTGGTCGCCGGGCGCGATGGGCGAGGGCGGGCTGTCGTCCATGGTGGTGGTGGTGGTGGTGGTTGTGGAAGTTGAGGTGGTGGGGCCAATCTGAAAATAGCACAAGACGACTAAGATGCAAGTACACAAAGAAGGAAAGAACGACAAAGCGACCAAAGGCAGGCGCGACACACAAAGGACAGCACGACAGAGCGATCAGGGGGGAATACGAAAAAAAGAGGCCAGGGACGCAAAAAGGTCGAGCTTCCATACAAGGCGACGGAAGGACAATACACCAAACGACCACCAGACTGACCACAAAGAAAAACATACCAGCTCTCGCTCAGCGACCGGTCTGATTTATCCACGCCGTGTTCGCCAGGTACGACGGCACCCCGGCCGTAGTTGGTGGTTCACAGCATAGTGACGTACAGCGACCACACGTCGGCCTTGTGCGTCTGAGGGCCAGAGATTCTGCCGCGCGCCGCCCATGCCCACGGCCGGGTTGATGCCCGGGCCGACATAGACACGGCGCGGCCTGCGGGCGGCGTCCGCGTCCGCGTTGTCGGCGCACCCATGCATGGCGGCGTTTCGGCGCATGTTGGCGGCAGAGGGCTGCGTGAGAGAGGACCGTGACGCCGCCTCTGCTCGTTATATATGCATGCTTCTCCCCCTCCCTGCTCACATAGCACACCGGTGTGAGGCTGCCGTTTGGGAGAAGCGGTGGCCCGGCCAGGGGACGCATACCGCTCATAATCTCCAAAAGTGAGACACCTACGTTGGTTTCTCTGTTTTTTTCGGGAGAAGGAAAGAGAGAAAAAAATTGAGTGGCGGGTGTTTACAGGATTCTTTGTTTCGCTTTTGTCGATATGGCCATCACACCGTTTCCGGATTCCTTTTGTCCCTATCTATAAGGAACATGTATCTTCACCAAACGCGGCATACTCCCTATCCAGCTCAGACATGTCTTTTTTCTCTTCTTTGGTCTTCTTCGCACACGGAAGAACATTTTAAACGGCAGCATGCAGCACGAAACACCACCTACAACACCATCGATCCCAGCAACCATGGCCCAGCCGCCGCGCTTTGGCTTCTTGCCACAAGCCGCTCTGCCTTCTGTGGAGGACCGCGCGGGGATGGGGGAGCACATGCACGGAAAGGGCTACCCCAGCCTCTGCGGGGCCCTGCAGGTGTTCGCGGACAACCCTCAAAAGCTGGCGCAGGCGCGCTACAGACTGCAAGAGGTGCCGTGGCGGCAGGCCGGGTACGACGAGGACGACGAGGAGTACGCGTTGGAGGAGAGGTACGGGAAAACCTATTGGATGTACCACAGCACCCGGGCGGCCGAACAGTTTGACAGGGAATGCTACCACCTCCTTGCCCAGCTCAAGAGCGTGGGTCGCTGGTATGCCATCGACGACATGCAGGACTGCGTGCGCCGGCGCTGGCAGGAGCAGGGCATCTGGCGCGCGGAGTGGGAGCACGTGCCCTTGGATGGCGACTGCTGGATGCACGAGGACGCCGAGGCCTGCGAGGACGCCGAGGCCTGCGAGGACGCCGAGGCCGGCGAGGACGCCGAGGCCGGCGAGGGCGCCGACGCGGTCCCGGGCGGGCACGACGCCTCGCGGCCCGGCCCCCGCTTCCGCTACCAGGTGGCCAAGGAGCGCACCTGGCTGCGCGGCGACCTGCGCGAGTTCGACCGGTACGCGCCGCTGGTGGCCGACGCGGCGCGCATGGCCAAGCACGCGGCCCAGGTGACGCCGCCGCCGCCGCCGCCGGACGACCGTGACCTCGCCGCACGGGCCCACGACAAGGTCAAGCGGCGCTGGGAGCGCGCGGAGATGTGGCTGCCCGAATGGGGCGACCTGCCCGGCACGGCGTGGCGCCACGAGACCCTGACCGGGGACGCGTTGCTGAGCGCCGTCACTCCCGACACCGACCGCACGCTGTTATCGCCGCCGCCGTCACCGGCGCCGGGCCCGCCGCACACACCTGTGCTGCACGCCTTTGCCGCCCAGGACGACGACCTGCCGTCGTACGTGTCGACGCCGGAAAGGAATGATTTCCGGGACACGTCGCCGGCGACGCAGGCCCGGCGAGACTGGGCCAGTTGGGCGGATGGGCCCTGGCCGGGGGGCGAGGAGGAGCAGAAGGAGGAGGAGCAGGAGGAGGAGCAGGAGCAGCAGGAGGAGGAGGGGCAGGAGGAGGAGCAGCAGGAGGACAAGGCAGGGTGCCGCAACATCTCTCTTGTTGGACCGATGACTGGCACAAAGGACCGCCGCCGGTTCCCGCGAAGAAGCCCACGCCTGAACAAGATGCGGAAGATGCGCCGTGCGGCTGCATTGGCCGCTGCCAATGCCAAGTACTTCGCAGAGGCGGAAGCGGAGGCGGCGGCGCCGGAACGCAAGCGGAAGAGAGTAGGCGCCAGCGGCCGGCAGATGAAGCGGGTCCGTTGGGCAAAGGTGGATGTGGCGTATTATGAGTAGTGTGGCGCATATAGTGGGTATACTTTACGCGCTCGACGCGTCTGCTCGCCAAACGACGGGTTTGCAAACAAAGACCACTGCAAAAAACCATCCGCCCCCCCCGCCAGTACCATGGACTCCGACGACGAGAGCGTCGGCTCGGCCGGCAGCCTGCCCGACATCGAGCCCTACGCCACGCTGGGCGTGGACCGCGCGGCGACGGCGGACCAGATCAAGACGGCGTACCGCCGCGCGGCGCTGCGCTGCCACCCGGACAAGGTGCCGGAGGCGCGCAAGGCGGCGGCGCACGGCGAGTTCCAGGCGGTGGCGTTTGCGTACGCGGTGCTGTCGGACCCGGTGCGGCGGGCGCGCTACGACGCGACGGGGTCGACGGCGGAGTCGGTCCTGGACGGCGACGGCGACGGCGACGGCTTCAGCTGGGCCGAGTTCTACCGCGCTGCGTTTGCCGAGGCCGTGTCGGGCGGCGCGATCGAGGCGTTTGCGGCCACGTACAAGGGCTCGGACGAGGAGCGCGCGGACGTGCTGGCCGCGTACACGCGCCACCGCGGCAGCATGGACGCCGTGTACGAGACGGTGATGCTGAGCGACCCGGCCAGCGCCGACGACGCGCGCTTCCGCGCGATCATCGACGCCGCCGTCGCCGCGGGCACCGTGCGCGCCTACGCGCGCTACACCGACGAGACGGCGGCGCAGCGGCGCGCGCGCGCGGCGGCGGCGCACCGCGAGAGCGACGAGGCGGAGGCGTACGCGCGGGAGCTGGGCGTGCACGACAAGCTGTGGGGGAAAAAGGCCAAGGCCGTCACGGAGGCCGGGGAAGCCGAAGACGGAGACGAAGACGAAGACGAAGACGGGGCCGCCGACAAGGAGAACAAGAAGCACGACAAGAGCAGCGGCGGCGGCGGCCCGAGCAAAGGCAAAGGCAAGGGCAAGGGCAAGGCCAAGGCCAAGGCCAAGAGCAAGAAAGAGGACGACCAGGCCGGGCTGGCGGCGCTGATCCAGGGCCGGCAGAAGGACCGGGCCAGCGCCTTTCTCGACAACCTGGCGGCCAAGTACGGGGCCACGGAGAAGAAGAGCGGCAAGGGCAAGGGCGGCAAGGGCGGCCGGAAACGGCGGCCGTCCAACGAGGCCGAAGAGGAGGCGGACGACGACGGCGGCATGCCGTCGGAGGAGGCGTTCCAGGCGGCGGCGGCACGGCTGAAGACCGGCGGGACCGGCAGCAAAGCGGCCAAGAAGGCGCGGCGCTGAGGGGAGGAGGATTAGGGCGTTTTGGTATTTCTGTACGGCGTGTTCTAGCGGCCTGGCGTGTTCTAGCGGCTTGCAGGCGGCGTTTTGGCGTTTGGACGCCCCCCTAATGCCCTGAAGGCTTACTCATCGTTGCCCTGTCAACCTCCCGCGTCCCGCGTGCTTTACGCGTCTTCTCATCTTTTTTTGTCTTTCCTCCTCGTCCCGCGACGACGCACATCCCGCCTTTCCCCGCCATTGCTCTCCCCGCCCCTCCCCCCCGGCCATGCCATGTCCGGCGAGTCGTCGTCGTCGACGGCGCCGGCGCGCGATGCCGCGGCAGCGGCTGCCGTCGTGCCGGTCTACTATCCCGCGAACTGCTTCCACCTCTCGCCCACGCTCAACACGTGGTGCCCGCTGCGGGCGGCCGACGTCGCCGGGCTGACGCGCTTTGCTGATTTTGAGAGTAAGGGGACGACGAATGCGCAGAAGAGAGAGAGAGAAAGAGAGAGAAAGAACTAACGCCCGCAGGCCAGAATGTGTTCTTCCACCTCAACCACCCGATCCGGTTTGTGCGCGTGGCCGGCGTGGTCGTGGCCAGCACAGAGTACAGCAAGGCGCCGGACCGGTACATCCGGCACGTCTACATGATCGACGACGGCAGCGGCGCGACGGTGCCGTGCTTCGCGTCGGACGAGAAGGCGGCGCAGGCGGTGCGGGCGGCCGGGCGGGCGCGGGCCGCCGAGCCGGAGCAGCCGGAGCAGCCGGGCCATCTGGGCCAGCCGGGCCAGACGGCGCAGACAGCACCAGACCTGTGGCGCGCGCCCGCAGCCCCCCCCCGCGGCCCGCCCCGCGCCAAGAAAGCCAGCGCCTTCATCCCGCCGGGCACGGTGCTCGACGTCAAGGGCGAGCTGCAGCGGTTCGGCGACGGCTTCCAGATCCACGTGCGCAAGGCGACGCCGCTGCGCAGCACCGCGCAGGAGGCGCAGGTGTGGGCCAAGATGCACGCGTTTGCGCGCGACACGTTGGCGCGGCCGTGGGTGCTGGACCGCGCGGTGGAGCGCGCGTGCCGGCGGGCGGCGCGGCGCGCCCGGGCCCGGGGCCGGCTGGCCGAGGCAGCGGCGGT
>LZPB01000233.1:0-27725 GCA_001676865.1 Ceratocystiopsis minuta | reverse complement strand
GAGGCAGAGGCAGAGGCAGAGGGGCCGCCGCCTCTCCGGCCGGTGCTGCTGCTGCTGGCGCTGCCGTTCGGCTGGTGGCGGCGGCGCGGCGGCGGCGGCGCAGAGGCCGCAGCAGCTGCCGGCGGGCGCCGTGTCGACCGGCCGGCGCGTGCTGGGGCCGACGGGGGTGGTGGCGATCCGTGGTCGTGGTCGTGGTCGTCGGCATCGGGGTCGCCCATGCGTTCGTCGCCGTCGTCGTCGTCGTCGTCGTCCGAGGCAAGCAGCTCCTCTGCCAGGGCCCCTTCATCGTCCTCTTCTTCCGCGACCCCGTCGTCCGGCTCCTCTCCCTCGTCCTCTTCTTCCTCCTCGTCGTCGAACCGCACCTGCCCCTGCCGCAGCCGCTGCTGCCGGTCCTGCCGCTGCTGTCTGTGCTGCTGCCGCATGCGCAGCTCCTGCCGCCGCGCCTCCAGCTGCTCCTGCTCCCACTCCTCGGATCCGGGCCACTGCCGGCCCGTGCCCGGGCCCGCCCCGGGCAGCGGCGGCGGCGGCGGCGGCGACGACGACGACGAGAAGGGCGGCAGGTTCCGCGCCATGGGGAGCAGGGGCCCGGCGCCGCGGCCGTCGTCGTCCTGGCCCTGCGCCGCCATCTGGACGTGCTGCTGCCGCTGGTACTGCTGCTCGTTGTGCTGGAGCCGCTGCTGCAGGAGCTCCTGCTCCTTCTTGGCGCGGTCTTCGTAGGCGGCGACGTCCTCGGCCATGACGCCGAGGACGGTGGGCGGGCGGCGCAGCATGGCAGGAGAGGGGGGAGGGCGAACGGAGTATGGAGGGAAAAAGGCGAAAGGACGGCAGTCGGAATTCGTAATTCGGCCAATCGTACGGAAAATGTCCTTTTCCTTTCTGTGTTTTCTTCTTTCCTGTTTCGGGGTGTTGACGAGCCGACGCGCCGCAAGCGCGTTCCTGTCCTCCTTCCCGTTCTGAGCTTGTTCGTTCAGCGGGGAAACCGACCGCTAGGGGAGTGGAGACCACCGCCAGCCAGCCTTCAGCGCCGGCGCCCGGAAAAACGGTTGTTGCGCCCACGGTTTGCGTCGTCCCCCAGCCTTGTTTGTACCAGACCAGGCGCGCGAGAGACAGAAGGGCGACCGCCGGCGCCGACCACCGACGCAGAACCCACCCCCCCCCACGACCACGACCACACACGATCGCACCATGGCCGATGTCGACATGGAGCTCGACGCCACTGCCGGGGCCGACGCAGCGGCAGCCGCGCCCGCGCCCGCGCTCGCCGAGGAGGACCACCGCATGGCCGGCGACGGCAACGGCGACGGCGCCGACGGCGGCGCCAAGGACCCGGCCGCCGAGCCCGCGGCCCGCAATGCCGACATGCAGACGCACGCCAAGGCCACGGCCGTGCGCTCGATCGAGGGCTGGATCGTGCTCGTGACCAACGTGCACGAGGAGGCCGACGAGGAGACGCTGCACGACAAGTTTGCCGAGTTTGGCGAGATCAAGAACCTGCACCTGAACCTGGACCGACGCAGCGGCTATGTCAAGGTGACTCCCCCTTTCTCTTCCCCCTCCTCTCGTCTGCTGTGCCACGACGCTGACCCCCCTCCCCCCCCCAGGGCTACTGCTTGATCGAATACGCCACGCTCAAGGAGGCGCGCGCCGCCATCGACGGCGCACACCAGACCAAGCTGCTCGACCAGACCGTGCAGGTCGACTTCGCCTTTGTGCGCCCGCCGCCGAGTAAGGGACGCGACCGGGGCGGCGACCGGGGCGACCGGGGCGACCGAGGGGACCGGGACCGCGGCGACCGCGACCGCGGCGACAGACGGGGACCCCCGGGCGGCGGCCGGACAGCACGGCGGAGCCGCAGCAGGAGTCCAGGCGCGGCAGACAGCGGCGGGGGCGACTAGGCGGACGGAGGAACAACGACGGCTCGAGATGTATTGCAAAAGGAAGGATTATTATTGCTCGCCGAGGCAAGGCAAAAAGAAAACGGCTCGGCGTTCCAATTTCACCGCAAGGCGGCACGGTGCCAAAAGACATAGAACAAAACGGAATCCAAAAAAATACTATCCTTCTGCTTGTCCGGTAGTCTAACGATATAGCAATAGAGCAAAAAGGCCCGGTGGCCTTGCCGGGGTGTGCCCCGACGTTGTCATCATCGTCCATGTCATGAGCGCGAAAAGATCCAAGAAGCACTTGGATCCGAAAAACCAAACTGAAGAGACACGGCAACCGATTGCCATGCTGTCCGTCTTTTCCCTGCCTTTTTTTCCTACTCAGCGCGCAGACGTCATCTCTGCCGGCGGGAGATAGCTGTCATGCGTGTCCTTTTTCCGCCCGACGCTGAGAAGGCGCCGGAGCCCGGAGGCCGCGCCGTGGGTGGCCGAAGCCGCCGCTGCCGTCTCGTCCGCCGAGTCCGTGTACCACAGCCGCGGCACCACCAGCTTGTACGGCACCGTGATGCCCGTCGGGTCCTTGGCGTTCGCCTCCACGTTCAGCTGGATCGCCAGCCCGCCCTCCAGGTTGACTTCAAACGCCTCGGCGCGTCTCATCTGCTTGGCCGACAGGCCCGTCGGCGTCCGGTAGAAGGGGCGCGGAGGCGCCTCCTGCTGATACTGCTGTGCCTGTGACGGCTGTTGCTGCGCCGTGGCAGCCGTGGCCGGCCCGGGTGCAGCGTAGGCTGGCTGCTGCACAGGCGGCAGCGGTGCGCGCCGCTTGACCGAAAAGTAGTTTTCGTCGCCGTTCTCAAACTCCTCGTAGCTCTGCTGACCCAGGCCCATCATCCCCGACGATGGTTCTGCGCCGCCCCGTATGCCAGCCGCATGGCGGCGTCGGCCATTTGCCGTCGGCATGATGTCCTCCTCGCTGCTTGGATCGCTATAGCCGTCGCCGCCAGCGTAGCTGTAGCCACCCGCCGCCGCTGCTGCTGATGGGCCTGCTGTAGAATAGACCTGGCGCCCATTGCTAACAGACCCCCGTGCAGCATAATTCGGATGGCCCTGCCCGTTGCTGTAGCCAACCGGGATTTTTGGTGGCACCACTGGTGCGCCCTGTTGCTGCTGCGGATACCGCTGCTGATACTGCGGTTGATACTGCTGTGGCTGCTGTAGCTGCTGTAGCTGCTGCGGCTGCTGTGGCTGCTGCGGCTGCTGCGGCTGCTGCGGCTGCGGCTGCTGTTGTAGCTGATGCATCTGCGGCGCATCCTCGTCGCTCTCAGGGCCCCAGCTGCCGTTGATGCCCCCGTCGTCCGATGGCTTCGGCCGCCGCCGGCTGCTGAGCCGCCGAATCAGGTTCGACGGCTTCCACTCTTGCGACACGGAGAAGGACCGCTTCACTTGCGATTCTTGCGTCCGTGGCCGCCGCGCCGAGTCCGACGAGAGGCGGCCGTGGCTCAGCGTCCGCAGGAACCCTGCCGACGTCGACACCGGCGGCCGGCTTGGGTCGCCACTACCGCCGTACGGTGTGCGCCGCCGCTGCAGGCGCCGAGAGAGTGTTCGCCGTCTTCCCACCACGGGCCCATCCACGGAGCTCACGTCGACCGCCGATTGGTCGGGTGTTGCCGGGGGCGTGCTCCCGGGTACGTACGGCCGGATGGAGCACCAGTTTCGGTGCGGAAGCAGCGTCTTGTTGTTTCGTCGTTTGCCGTCAACGCCTTCCGTGAACAGGGGGATCATGTTCTCGTCCGTTTCCTTGTCGAAGTGGTGGAATTTGTTGCGCTTGTTGAGAACGTCGGCCAACATGTCTGGCGGCGGTGCGTTGGCAATCGCGGACGAAATCACGTTGGGCATGTACCGGAAGTCTTTGTGCTTGGCCAGGTTGTGTTTCGAGTTCGAGTAGAACTGACCGATGGCCGCAAGATGCACATCACCACTGCGTCTGTTAGCTGTTGCCATCACAATCGAACCAGACATATATCAGAACAGCGACGTACCTTAGAATCGTGACGCGGACGGATCTATCGGCCGCCAAGTCCTGCAGATCCTCAATGACCACTTTCCGTTCGTCCTTATGGTTCTTGGCTGTCCAGTGGTCATCGAGATCGTCGAGAACCTCGACGCCGCCGTCGAAATGGTTGAGAAAGTTGCCCAACAGTCCCGTCTTGCCGAGCATCTTGACCGGCGCCATCAGCCGAGATGTCAGGATATTCTCCAACCACACAAGACGCGGGTAGGCGATCGGGATGCCCAGGAGCACAAGAAGGTGCTCCGTGCGACCCCTTTCAATCTCCGCGTAGCACCGGTCCATGATGCGCTTCCACGTTTCGTCCTGCAGGACCTGGTCGTGCATCCGCTCTGTGCGGCAGTCAACCGCCAGGAGAGCGACTTTGGCTCCCAGGTGCATGAAAAGACTGTGGCTGACCTCCGAGATATAAGGTCCAGGTGACGTTCCGAGAATCCAGCTCGGCTCCGACGCCTCCGTCTCGGCCACCACACTCTGGTGCTGGAAAAGCATGTAGTACTTGAACGCCACGTTCCCTAGTCCGGAGAAGACGGGTGACTTCATGAAGTGGTGCGGGTAGGACCCGAAGCCGTCGATGATGTCGTGGTCGTCGTACATGTTCACCATGGGGATCTGCGAATTGGCAAGCGAGAAGAGACCCTGTGAAAACCACATGGCGTAGCGGCTTAGATAGAACGCCTCAAGCTCGTCTTGCATCTCCGGCGTGAACGCACTGGTGCTCTTCACAGTCGGCGTCCGGATGGCAAGCCACTCCTGGAACAGGCTAGTCTGGTTCATCACGGCGTCGTTGTATAGTTGGTCGCCGCCGCCGATCATGACATGGAATGGCTGCGTCTGGTGGTTGTTAAGCACGTCGCGCCACAGAGGGTCCGGGCCGCTCATGGTGTTGGTGTCCACGCTGAGGCTGAAGCCGTTGCACGAGTGGAACATGATATGCATCGGCTGGTCGCGGGCCGGCACCCAGAACCCGGTCGACGGCCCGCGGTTGATGCGGTAGGCAATCCGCTGCTGGTGCTCCCGCAGCTCGACCTCGATGTTGAAACGCCAAAACGTCACGCCGCGCTCCGCATGCAGACGGAAGCCGCGCACGTCCTTAAACTTGACAGCCTTCTCCCCGTCCACTTGCGTCTTCTTCAGGCGGGCGGAAAACGAGCCCGGCGGGTCGATCGACCCCTGGCTGTCCACCGCGCTCTTGGTCCTCTCAAAGAGGCCGCTGTCTGTCTCGTCGCGTGACAGATCCTTGGCTTCCTCCAGATGCTCGAGGGGCCGGACGTAGAGAGTCTCGCCATTGCGGCCGAGCTTCGGATGCCCCACGAGAGGGTCAACATACTCGGGCGGCAGCGCTCCTTCGACCTCAATTGGGGGGGGCGGCAGGAGCTCCAGCGGTTGCACAAACAAGCGTAGCGTCGGCGCGATGTCGTAGGACGAGTCGGTGTCCTGGGTCACAATCATCACGCTGCCGCGCCAGAACTCTCGCTCCGCTGGAGCTGCTGAACTGGGGTTCCCGTTGCGCGCGGCAACCCGCGTGGGCTGCCGCTCTCTCCGCATCCCACAGTACCTCAGAAGCGGTCCGCAAACCAGGTGCAATGGGGGCTTGAAGCGCGATGGGCCTGAAATGTGCGAGGAGTGTCAGATATGAACCGGAAAAACGCCACAGAGAAGTACAGCGACATACCGTTTGCCTCGTCGTATTCGCCGTCAAAAGCCTCGGCCCTTCTAGGACGAGCAGATGCGCTGCTGCCACGACGCTTTCCACCAGGGCCGCTAGATTCCCACCACGGCTTGTCATCTCTCCCTGGAGACAGCCCAGACTCGTCGGTCAGATCAAGGTCTGCCCCCGAAAGGGTGCCGATCGGAGCATTCTTCCACTCTTCGAGATACGTTGGGGGGTTGAAGAGGCCTTGTCCGGGCTGGAAGTCCTCGCGGTTGCGGTACACAAAATTGGAGATCTTGTGGTGATGCTCTTCATCAAAATGACGTTGGTCACGGGGAACAGGACCGCGAGGGAGGCCAGGATCCTCTTCTCTCTCGTTCCGTCCAATGGCACCAGCTGCGCCGACGGTACCAACAACGGGAATGGGGGGCGGGTGTCGCTGGCTACCACCATCTCTTGCCCCGTCCAATCCCACGGGGCCGACCGCATGCGCTGGTCCGGACGTGTCCATGGGTCTCCCGGAAGCGGTACCGAGAGACGCCTCACCGGCGGGCGGCGGCCCATGCATTTGGACAATGGGGTATTTTCTTTCGGCGTCATTTCGCGTGCTGTACCAAGGATCGCCAGGAGGCTCCTTTTTCAGCTTGGTAGATCCAGAGCGGGCAACGCTGCTCTGTCGCTGTGGCACGGCGACAGCAGGCTGGCTATAGGACGACGGATACCCGGCACCAGCCTCCAGGGCATCGTCGTACTCGTTGCTTTGTGGGAGCCGGCCATCGGTCCGTGCGCGATCGCGGAAACTGAGATTTCGCTGAGGTATTCCGGACGCTGCCGTGGCAGAGCTTCGCGACGTCGAGGCCTGGCGGTTGCGAGGCTTCTCTGAGTCTGGAGGTGGTGGTGGCGGCGCATCTGAGAGCGAGCTTTGGGAGAGGAGTCCTCGGGACAGCGCACCTGCGGCCACGGGCTGGAAGCTGTCCTCGGTCGGGCTCACATCAGGCTGCAGGAGAGGCCGCGGCTCTTCGTCGCGTACCTGGGGGGCGGAGGAGCCTGGATCACGGAACCGCACTTGCTGCTGCTGGGGAGCTGGTTGCTGCTGGGGGGGTGGCTGCGGCTGGCGGGGTCGCACAGGCTGCGGTGCGGGCTGCTCTGCTCGTGGCTGTGCTCTTGGCTGAGGCTGGCTCGGCTGACCGGACTGGGATGCACGCTCGGCAGCCATCCGCTGTTCCCTCTCGCGGGCGACCTGCTCAGCCCTGGCGACGCGAGCACGTTTCTCCTCCTTGGTGATGCTGCCGAGCGTCAGCTCAAGCTTCTGCAAGGGGGAGCGGACTTGTTCTGACGTTTTCCCGTGGCGGCTGGACTGGCTGCCACCAGTAGACACGCGGCGCATGGGACCTCCTGGCTCCCCTGCCCTCGGGGCAGATGGGGCCTGGTGCCGAGATACCGATGCCGGCAGTGCATCGATGGCGGCACCGCCGCCCGATGATCTTCGGCGCGTCTGTGGCCTCTCCGTTGGGTCTGCATGTCCGCGCGGGACGGCGTTCAACGGGGGAGGACCGGCAGACGTTGTGTAGTATTGCTCTGAGCCACCCATATCCATTGGCTCTGCTGGTGCGCCTCGAGACGTGTAGTGTGCGCCCGTGGCGGGGGGCGGAGGGTAGTTGTAAGTCGAAGCTGGCTCACCGTAGGGGCCCTTGTAGCTGAGAGGCGGACCTCTGGGGACGTCGGGCGCAGCAGGGAGGTGGCCGAGGTCGGTGTCGTCGTCAGCGCCGGCGGCATATGGCTCATGGGGCGCACTGTCCTGAGAGTGTCGTTGGGATCTCGTTGCATAGATGGCCGCGCTATAGGGCATCGAGGGAGGACGGGGAGCAAGGCCTTGGTCGAGGAAAGGCGAGCTGATGGGGGTCGCAAAGGGGCTCATAGTGGAGGCCTCGGTATTTGTAGTCTGGATGGAAGCGCGGTTTTGCTTGGGCAGCAGGAGCTGGGCGTTGGTGTCCAATGGCGGACGGCGGGCAGCAAAGGAGTTATCGTCGTGCCTCGTCTGGGAGTTGCTGGCCTTGGGGTCTGGCAGGTTGCCCCAATAAGGCTGACCGGATGCCATGGCTGGGGAGGCCGGGAAAGCAACGCAGGTGGTGGCGAAAGGGCGGTGGAGAGAGGGAGGGAGGGCGTGCTTTGGATGTCTCTGCTGGGGTTGGGGTTGGAAGACTCGTTTTTCGTGCTTTCTTTTTTTCTTTCTTTTCTTGTCTTTCTTCTCTCGAAATAGTTAAATTGCTGCAGCACAGCAGCAGCGGGTGCGGGAACGTGGAAGCAAGGGCCGTCGCAGTCGCATGCACGCTGCCATAATAGCCAATGCTGTGCGCGCACAAGGGTGAGAAATACCAATGTCAGGAAAGAAAACAAAAGGCTGGTGATCGAGCCATCTTTCGAAGTTAAATTGCCGCCCGAGCTAAAACCTGGAGCTGGCGAGTGCGGCGGAGCCCCAAAAAACAGGGAGGTTGAGCAGGGTGTCATTGCCCTTGGGACCGTTGGCCTGTTGACCGCCCGTCTGCTCCTTCCTAGTCGCCGGGAGCTAAGATACGGTGGAGTCGAGGGGGCTGGCAAGTATGGCTGACGGCTGGGGAGCTCTTTCCGAAGGAGGCCTGCCTGCTCGGTCCTTTGCGTGAAACAATGTCGTACAGACCTGCTCCTTCCCGGGCACGCGGAACGAGAAACGCATGGCGGCAATCACGGCGTTTCCGCGTTTGTTTGTCTACGCCGTAGTTTCCAGGGCGGCCGTTGTCCAAGGGGCCGGGACCAGCCGTTGTCTCTTGCTAGCGTGGCCACGACAGCTGGTGTGCTGGCGGTTGCCCGCTAAAGTATAGCGCCCGTTGGAAAATATTGGTAGATTTGTCTCAGCTCGAAGAATCAACAGGACGGGAGGAAGAAAACAAACGTACACCGCACACCGCATGTTATATGCTCGTACTCCGTATTTCGACACAGCTGGTCCACTGGCGTTTATTTCTGCTCGGATTCTGTCTCACTCTGCACACAGACACCGTTTGCCGGCCGAAACACATCGACCACGCAAAAGGAGCAGGTTGTCTCGCTCGTCAAGCAGAGGTCGGCCAGCAGATGGCACACGTTGACCAGGCTCTCCAGCTTATCCATCTATCTTGTTACTTTCTTCTTGGCGTTGTCTCTTGCCTTTCTCTGCTCAATGAGCCGTTTTCCTTTCCATCCCCCCCTTCCCCTTCTTGTTTTCTGGCCTTTGCCTTTTGCAGTGTCCTTTTCGCGTCTTTTTATCACGATGAAACACGCACAGATCCTCTCCCCGTTGCCAAGAGTCGCAAGAAAGCCCGACTGAGGCTCTTGCGCAGGTTCTGCGAAAGAACCGCCTCAGCGCCCTGCGTCTCGGGTTGTTTTTACAAAATGACTAATCGCGCCATGCACGTGCTAATAAATGTCCGCTTCCTTTTCCGGCCATGGCCGCGTATGCCGCTAACCCTCAAACGGAGGCCACATCGCCCGAGTGGCTTTAGCTTCAACACAACAGTGACGACGACGACAAGCAGTGGACGAGATCATCGACCAGGAACAGGGGAGGAGCTCGAGATCTCTCTGATTTTGCCGGCCGGTCAAGCGCAATAAACCCTGTTGACCGATATTCGCCCTACTATCCTTATTGTCTCCTTCTTTTTCTTTGCATCCCTCCCTTCTTTGCTCTTCTTTTCCTGTTGGCCGCTGCGTTCTCCCCTCCCTTTCCTTCCCTACTGCATGCATATATCTCCTAGTTCTCGCCCTCTCCACCTCTGTGCAGCTCGATCCTCAGCTGAACCAACAAGTCGATCCAATAACACCCCTGCCATTCTCGATCTGCGTCGTCATCCTCCATCCTAGACAGACATCTCTATTCGTTCCTTCATATAGCCAGCTCGTCTGCTTTTTTCCCGATGATTGCTCCCGCCAGAAACGCCACATTCACGTCTGCCTTTGCCCTTTTCAACTCCGACTCTTTACTTTCTCCTTCCGGAAGGGCTCGTGCCGGCGCGAACATCGACCACGCATCATGAAGGTCTATGCGGCTCTTCTTGGCCTCGTCGGCCTCGTGGCCACCGCTGCCGCCACCTCCCATCCTGCTGCGAACCCCCCTCTGAAGTCCATGCACCACGACCTTGATGCAAATGACTACTACGTCCTCCATCTCGACGCCGCAACCCCTCCCGGCCAGGTGGCCCTCGAGCTTGGTCTTGCTTACAAGGGCCAGCTCGGTGAACTGGACGATCACCACGTCTTCTCCAGCAAAAAGACGCAGCACGATGTTGTCAAGCGCGAGCTTGCCCAACGGAGACGGAGAAAGCGGGAGCTCGGGGCCAGTTCTCTGGACGGTGTGCTTTTCTCGCAAAAGCAGGCGCTGCGCAAGCCGTGGGAAAAGCGTGTCACCCCGCCGCCGCAGTCCGCCAACAGACACAGTGCTCGTGAGGCTCCGGCATGGTCTGGGTGGGCTACAGAGCGTGCGCGCCGCGATGCCAACGCAGCGGCCCTGCAGCAGCAGAAGGCCATCATGGAGCAACTCGACATCCACGATCCCATTTTCGGCGACCAGTGGCACTTGTTCAACGCCGTCCAAGTCGGTCACGACGTGAACGTCACCGGTCTGTGGCTAGAGGGCATCACCGGCCACAACACGACGGTGGCCATCGTTGACGATGGTCTCGACATGTACAGCGACGACCTCAAGGACAACTACTACGCCGAGGGATCCTATGACTTCAACGACCAGGGCCCCGAGCCGCGGCCGCGCCTGTCGGACGACAAGCACGGTACGCGCTGTGCCGGCGAAATCTCGGCTGTCCGGAACAATGTGTGCGGCGTCGGCGTGGCCTACAACGCCAAGGTAGCAGGCCTACGTATCTTGTCCAAGGCCATCTCGGACGCTGATGAGGCCCTCGCCATGACGTACGACTTTCACAACAATCTGATCTACTCCTGCTCCTGGGGCCCGCCGGACGATGGTCGCAGCATGGATGCGCCCGGCATCCTGATCCGCCGCGCCATGCTGAAGGCTGTGCAGGAAGGCCGCCACGGCCTGGGCTCCATCTATGTCTTCGCCAGCGGCAACGGCGCCGGCTCGGAAGACAACTGCAACTTTGACGGCTACACCAACAGCATCTACAGCATCACCGTCGGTGCCGTCGATCGCCGGGGCCAGCACCCCTACTACTCAGAGAAGTGCTCGGCCAGCCTCGTGGTCACGTACTCCAGTGGCGGCGGCGATGCCATCCACACCACGGATGTCGGTACCAACGCCTGCTACGGCGAGCACGGTGGCACGTCGGCGGCAGCGCCGTTGGCCGCCGGTATTTTTGCACTAGCCCTGCAGGTTCGCCCGGACCTGACATGGCGGGACATGCAGTACCTAGTGCTCATGACCGCCGTGCCCGTCGGCGGCGACGTCGACGACTGGCAGGATACATACATTGGCAAGAAGTACAGCCACACCTTTGCGTACGGCAAGGTCGACTCGTACGGCCTGGTGGAGGCGGCCAAGACGTGGGAGAAGGTCAAGCCCCAGGCCTGGTACTACACGCCGTGGGTGCATGTGCACCAGCCGATTCCCGAGGGCGAGACGGGCCTGACTGTCGGCGTCGACATCACCGAGGACATGCTCAAGGCAGCCAACCTGGCCCGTGTTGAGCACGTCACGCTGACCATGAACATTGAGCACATGCGTCGTGGCGACCTCAGCGTCGACCTGATCAGCCCCCACAACGTTGTCAGCCACATGTCGGTCACGCGCAAGTACGACAACCTTGAGGCGGGCTACGTGGACTGGACGTTCATGAGTGTGGTGCATTGGTGCGTTCTTGTGTTTTCTCTCTCTCCCCTTTGCGGCGTATCTATACATACTAACAGGAACCAGGGGTGAACCTGGTGTGGGTAAATGGACGGTTGTTGTGAAAGACACCATTGTCAACGGGAAGACGGGAAACTTCACCGACTTCCATCTCAAGTTGTGGGGTGAATCCATTGATGCGGACAAGGCCGTTCTGCTGCCCATGCCCAACGAAACCGACGACGATGATCACGATATCAAAAGCACCACCACCCTGTTTGCGTCGACAACCACGATTCCTGGCGGGGCTGCTACGCACAACCCGTCGGACTCTGTTGCGACAAATCCCACAGACCACCCAGACCGTCCTGTGAAGCCGAAGCCAACGGCGTCGACGACTGCCGGCGCCGCCCAACCGTCCACCACAGCGCCCACCGCCACCCAGCCGACTGACGGGACGAGCGCCGATAAGGAGACATCGCCTAGCGCGACCAGCAGCAGCGTCTCGTGGCTGCCGGCCATCTTGCAGAACATGTCGACCAAGACGCAGATCTGGATCTACGGTGCGCTGGGCCTAATTGGCGCCTTCTGTATCGGCCTGTGTGTGTACCTGTACCTGGCCCGGCGGCGGCGACTGCGCAACGACCCGCGCGACAACTACGAATTCGAACTCATCGACGAGGAAGAAGGCGAGGCGCTCAACGGTGAGGACGATGACGATGACGACAGCCGCGACCGCAGCGGCCACGGCCACGGCAACGACGCCTCCGACCTGGGCCTCCAGGCCAGCGAGAAGGGACTGTCGGGCAGCGGCGACGGCGCCGGCGGCCGCCGCAAGGGCCGGCGCAAGGCTACGCGCGGGCGCGAGCTGTACGATGCGTTTGCGGACGGGTCGGACGACGACGACAGCGAGGACGAGGCCGAGGGCGCGTCCGCGGCCCAGAAGAGAGGCACCGACGGGGACAGCGGCCTGGACGGCAGCGAGGACGACGAGGACCGGCGTCGCAGCCACCTGTTCCGGCGGCAGCGCGACGGCGGTGTTGCGCGGGACGACGAGAGCGACAGCGACAGCAGCGGCGCGCGCAACGAGAAACGCGACCACAGCGACCAGGCCCGGCTGCTGTGAGGACCGTCGTCCCTCCTTTTTGTCGGTTTGCTATTTTCCGCTCTGTCGGCGTTCGGCCGGCGTCGTCCGCCGTCCTGTCGCCGTTTGTTATGTTTTGGATGAGGGGTGAGTTCTTGTTTGAATAAGAGGGAATCCGGCGTTTATGATCTACAACGAGCCTTTTACCATAGCACGCCCTTACTTCTGGAAGCCGAGGCCCGCATTGTATTTATGCCTCGGCCGGGGTTTCGTCATCGCACCAGCGGCTGCTTGGATGATCTGCTGCCAGTCGTGTTGTTCTGTTTCTTCTTGGAGTCGGACGGAGGGATGTTTTTCCTTGTTTGTCACGCCGCTGTCCTTTGATCGGCCTGGAGCCGTAGAGAAAATGCAAGCATATTAGAATGAGCAAACGAGAACCAACGCCGTCGCCGCGTCGCCGGCCCTCACACGGCCAGCATGCCCTCCTTCTCCATCTCGCGCACGTAGTCCTCCCACACGCCGGCCACCGCGTCGTAGTAGGCTACGTGCGCGTCGGCCAGGCCGCCCATCTGCCGCTTGAACTCGACGCGCTTGATGCGCTCAAAGTCGGCCACCTCCTTGACCACCTCCTCGTCAAAGAGCTCGCTCGTCTTCTTGGCCCGCTCCACCTCCGCCGTCAGCTCCTCCACCCGCAGCTCCAGCTTGCGCTGCCGCTCCCGCCGGCTCTGCTCGTGGTCCACGCCCCGCACGTCCTCCAGCTTGCTGCGCAGGAACCCGCTCGCGCCCGACAGCGTCCGGCTGCCGCCGCCGCCGTTGCTGCTGATGTACTGCGAGGCGCCGATGCCGCCCCCGCCAACGCCGCCAACGCCCGACGCCGTGGCTGCGCTGCTGCTGTTACCGCCGCTGCCGCCTGCGTCGTCCCCTGGCCCGCCGCCGCCGCCGCCGCCCGCGCCTCCTCCTGCTGCCGATGCGGAATCGCCTGCCGCACCGCTCCCGGCGCCGCCGCTCGGGCTGCTGTAGTGGTACCCGCCCGACGTCTGTGCCAGGTAGTCGCGGTCGGCCGTGCTCTTGTTGAGGTACTCGGTCAGCTGCTCGTAGTCGAGCTGCTTCTGCTCGCGCGCCTTGAGGAGGTTCTTGAGCGACCCGCTGTACGCGACCATGTCGCGCAGGCTGCCGAGGTAGTCTTGGTCGGTGACCTCGCGCAGGCCGCGGAGGCCCGAGGCCGTGTCCTCGACGGACGCGGCAAACGCGCGCACCGCCGGGCCGACGCTCGGCTCGAGCGTCAGCAGCTTCTGGAACTGCTCGGCCAGGTCGCTCAGGTCGGTCTCCAGGTCAGATTCGCGCCGCACGACGCGCGCGAGCACCTTCTCCACGTGGCCCAGGTTCTCGTCGAGCCGGTCGCTCTTCTCGCGCACGTCGACGAAGCGCCGGTCGACGCGGTGCACTTTTGTAAACACGTTGATGAAGCTGTCGGCAAACGCATCGAACACGCTGCTGCCGCCGGCATTCCCGCCCGCCCCCGCAGAGGAAGACCCGGCTCCGCCGCCCACCGCAGCGCCGCCGCCGACACTGCCGGGGTAGTACCCACCGCCGTCGGCGGCCTGGCGGGCGGCGTAGCTGCGCATGGTGGCGTTCCACTCGCTCGTCTCGAGGAAGCTGTGCAGGATCGGGGCGCGGCGCAGGACCGGGTGCAGCGAGCAGCGGGTCAGGAAGCGCTGCAGAGCGTAGGCCCGGCGGTTGGTAAAGTCGGGCCCGAAGCGGTCGCCGGTGACGCGCACCATGCGCTGCTTGTCGGGGATGGGGGGCACGGCGGACGCGGGAAAGTCCTTGTACAGGGAGTTGTACAGGAAGAGGAAGTCGGTGAACCGGCGGCGCACAGACACGGTGGGCTTCTGAAAGGACGGAAAGGTCGACTGGGAGAGAGCAGGTTAGAATACGACTGTCCGATGATAAGAGCAAAGGGGGGACTGGATACACACATGCGTGGTCACCAGGTACGAGGTGAACGGGTTGCTGCCGCCCTCGTTCTCCGTCAGCGGCGACGACACGCGGCACTGCAGCAGCTCCGGGCCGAGCAGGCCGGCATCGTGCCCGATCGCAAAGTCGTCGGCGAAGCTGTCGGGGAACGGCCCGCTGCCGCCGGCGACGGCGACCTGCTTCTGTTTCTGCTTCTGCTTCCGCCGCGCGCTATCATCGAGCGACGGCTCGTCCGCGCTGCTGCGGTCGTCGGCCATCCTCGCGCTGTAGCCTTCGTGGTCGGGGTCGTCGTCGTGGGTGTGGCGGGCTGCTGCTGCGTCGCTGGTCCAGGAGACGTTGGAGAAAGAGTCCTGGTCGGTCACGGCCATGACGGGAAGAGGCAGGGAACGGAGCGAGAGGGGGCAAACAGACGCAGCGATGGGAAAGAGCGGGCTTGCCGTCCTGCTCTCTTGGGGCAGGAGAGGGAAAACGTCGCAGGCGGTCGCAGCTGCCACGGGATTGCGTTAGACCGGTGGCGGAACACCAGGCAACGGCTCCACGGGACGGATGGGTGGGACAGCAGTGGGGAAGCGGCCAAGCTGACGTAGTGGCGGCGGGGAGGCTAGCAGGTGTGGCTGGTAATATTGGGGCTTGCGTCTACTCCGTCCTCTCACTCGTATCTCACTGCGCCGATAGGAGATCCGAAAGGGAGAAATGGAGAACAAAGAAGACAAAGAAGTCCAAAACGACTTGCTTTTATTTTTTGGGATATAGCTTGTCTATATCTTCATAATCAACACTTGCCACGAATCTGTATGGCTAGTGGATGTCTGCCGTGAGTGCCCTGTATGTCCCCTGTCCCCTGTCCCCCCTCCCCTCCCCGAGTTGTGTTTTTTGTTTTCTTTTATACAGATGGTTTGTATCCAGTTGAGGAAGTCCCGTAATGCCACCATGCCATCCCCAACCCCCCGTGTCCAGTCAAAAAGAGATGGAAAGAAAAAACAGAAGAGTACAATGGAATAAAAGAAACGCAAATGTACAGAACATGAAGGAAATGTATCGGAGAGATGCCTTGGGCGGTTGAAACAATGAGAATGAAAGGAGAGTAGTAATGAAAGGAGTGAAAAAAAAAAAAAAAGAATGGTCTAAGGAAAGGAAAGGAAGAAAAGAAATGAAGAAGAGAGGGGGGTGAAAAGCCCAGTCAAGTTCACTTGCTCTCGGCCTTGGCCTTGTCGGCCGCCGCCTCGACCGGCTCAGTCTTGGCCTCGGCCGACTCGGCCTTGGCTAGACGTGTGGCTTCGGCCTGGTCCCGCTCTGCGTCGATGGCCTCGCCGGTCTGGGCCACGTCGGTGCCGTCCGTGGCCGCAGCCTGCTGCAGGCGCTCGTCCTTCTCGTCAATGTCGTCAATGTCGCGCGGCGTGGCGAAGCCGGTCTCCTGGTTCTCCTGGTTCTGTTCGGCCTCCTCGACGATGAGGTCCTCCTGCTCCTTGAGCACCTCGAGCCGCTGCTTGTTGGTGGCCGCGCCCTCGGCGTTGTGCACCTCGAGCTCGATCTCGTGGAAGAGCTCCTCGGGGATGGACGACAGCACGCCCGTCAGCGCGTCGATCTGCGTCTGCACGGCGCCGCTGCCACCCGTCGTCTGGCCGTACATGTAGGCGTTGCTCAGCACCAGCAGCGTCGACGGCACGCCCTCCTTCAGCCGCAGGTCCAGCCACGTCTGCAGGTCCTCGCGCAGCCGGGCGGGCGAGACGCCGTACGACTTGATGCCGCGGCTCGCGCACGCCGTCTGCAGCTCGGCCACGGTCAGGCTGTCGACGCCCTCGTAGCTGATGGCGCGGTCGTCGCGCTTGATCTGGCGCATGCGGTGGCGGATCTGGTAGCGCAGCATCATGTCCGTGCCGAACGTGTTGAGGTTCAGGTACCGGCACATGGACACCAGCTGCGGCCGCGACAGGTTGTCGAGCGTCATGTCGTCGCGGAAGATCTTGCACACCTTGATCACGTCCTCAGCCGTCGGCTTCTCGCCCGTCGCCCGCACCTTGCGGAAGAAGTTGGCAAACTCCTCGCGCTGCGACGTCGACGCCTGGATGGGCAGCCCCGTCTCCTTGAGCGTCTGGCGCAGGAACGTGCTCACGTCCTTGCGCGTCGCGCGCAGGAACGACGCCTTCTTCTCGCGCGACAGCTGGCCCTCGTACGTGCTCGGCAGCAGGTTCGGGAACAACTTCAGCGCCACCGGCAGCAGCAGCTCGGCAAACGGCACAATCACAAACATGGCAAACGGCACCAGCCGGCCCAGGTCCTGCACCGTGCGCTTGAGCTGGCGGTTTTCGCGCCGCGTGAGCTCGTAGCCGGCCGCCATCTTGACGGCGAGCCGCGTGCTGATCCTGACCTCCTTGGACAGCAGCTTCGTGCCGTCCCAGTAGTGCTGCGCCTCCTTCTTGATCTTTTGGCCGAGCGTCAGCTTCTTCTCCGGCTTCTTGGCAGCCTTGCTCTTGTCCGCTGCGACGACCGCCTGGCCCGCAGCCGACGATGCGCCGGCGGAGGGGGCAGAGGGCGACGCGGAAGACGCGGCGGCGCCGGTGGCAGTCGTCGCCGCAGCAGACGCGGGCGTCTTCTCTGATGCTGCCGCCGAGGCGGATGCTGTCTGTGCCGCCTTAGCGGCCGACGTCGTGGCCGGCGACTGGGATGCCGATGCCTTCGCTGCGGCAGCCTTTTGGCTCTCTGTCGACAGGGGGATCTTAGCCTTCTCGGGGTCGAAGCCAGGCGGCGGGCCACCGGCCGGGAGCGGCCCAGAGGACGTGTGTGGTTCGGTAGAAAAGGCGCGCAGCGGCACCAGCAGTGCAAAGGCGACGTTGTTGCGGGCGGCAAGGCGTCCCGTGTTTTGCGACAGGCGCATGGATGCTGCGCGCATGGCAGGACGGGGGATGCTGCGGCCTGGAGGGAGAAAGTGCGTTAGAAACAGTTAAATGAAAAAAGACAATACGAATTGAAAACAAACAACGCACCTCTGCCCAGGAAAGGGCTGTTCATGGCCGTGACCCGGCGGGCGGCGTTGATGGAGACACTCATGATGTCGCAATAAGCGATGCGATGGGCAAAAAGGAGCCACGGCACAAAAGAGAGAAAAGAAAACGAAGCAACAGAAGGAGGACAGATGCACAGCAGCAGAGCCGGCGACGACAGGATAGAGAACGAAAGAGGGCGTGGAATCAAGACCTAAAACCCGAAAAAAACAGCAACTTTCGGGGCAATGGAAGGATGAGAGAGAAAGAGAATGAGAGAGAGGGGGGAATGGGTTGCACTCGTCCTCGTCGTCTGGGAAAAGCAAGACACACCACAGAAGAGTCCAGATGCTCCATTTGGGCTGCCGCAGCCAATAGGACGGGCCGGGGCGATTCTGTCGGCAGGGTGCTGAGTGGGTGGCCAATTTACGCGAAAAGCTCCCTGCAAAATATCGATCACGTGTTGACTCACGTGTCTCCGTTTCCGGGGACCTTAGCTACGGAGCGTAACTCCGTTGTCTGACGGTCCCAACAAAAAAGGGCAAGACGTGCTTTCGGCGTTGGGCCTGCCGAGCGCCCTCGGGCACGCTGCATTAGTGCTTTCTCCTCGGGTCAATACTCGTAGAGGTCAGCACAGCGCTCTAGCCCCTGTAGACAGCCTAAATCCGGTCTTTTCGGCCTCATTCTCCGACCGCACGAGGCATTACCAACCCGAGGCGTTTCACATGTCGCTGGCATCGGCTGCATCCCTCGTGTCGTCTGTTTTTCTACTCTTTGGTTTTTCCCCTGTATCTTACCTCTACGCAAAACCGCAATAAGAAGCTCTCGTACAATCCATAAGCCCTACTCAGGCCCTAGGCTCCAGGCAACACACCCTAAGCTCCAGCGGGGCCGACAGCCGTCTAATATAAACTCTCGCGCTTCTTCTGACTCCTTTTCCCCTCTCTTCCATACGATACCTGCACCCCCCCACCCCCTCCCGCTCGCGACCATGCGTCTCAGACGAGCGGCCCGTGTCATCCTCGTCGGCGCGCCGGGCGTGGGCAAGGGTACCCAGTCGGAGCGCCTCCTCGAGCGGTTTCCCCAGCTGGTCCACATCAGCTCCGGCGATCTCTTGCGCCACAACGTCAAGACCCGGACGCCGCTCGGTAGGTTGCCCCCGCGCTCCTGTCGGGTCTCGTCCTGTACTGACACGCCCCTCTCCTCTAGGCATCCGAGTCGAGAGCACGATCAAGTCGGGCGGCCTTGTCCCCGACGACCTGATCCTGCGCCTGATCCGCAACGAGCTGACCACGCGCGGTTGGCTCGTGAGCGATGGCCCGCCGCCGGTGATGACGCTGGCCGCATCCGGCATCGCGAGCAGCCTGGGTGGGGGCGATGCCGGGGCGGGGTCCGGCGCGGCGCGCCCCTCGGCCCTCGCGTCCGCCGCGGCGGCCGCTGCGTCGGCCTTTGTCTCGTCCGCCACCGCCGCCGCGCCGACCCCCGCCCAGCTGTCAGACAACCCGGCCGCGTCCTGTCTGCTGGACGGCTTTCCGCGTACGGCTGCGCAGGCGGAGCAGCTCGAGCCGCTGGTCCCCGTCAACCTGGTGGTGTCGCTCAAGACGCCCTTTGACGTGCTGCTGCGGCGCATCACGGGCCGCTGGGTGCACGAGCCGTCCGGCCGCGTCTACAACGACACCTTCCACGCGCCGCGCGTGCCCGGCCGCGACGACGTCACGGGCGAGCCGCTGGTGCGCCGTGTCGACGACACCGAGCCGGTGTACCGCGCGCGCTTCGACAAGTTCCGCGAGACGAGCGCGCCGCTGCTGGCGCACTACGCCGCGCGGGGCGTGCTGTGGGAGGTCGAGGGCAACAGCAGCGACGAGATCTCGCCAAAGCTGTTTGCCGAGTTTGAGCGGCGGTTCTGCACGTAGCGGAGGGGGCGTCTCTTGGTCTTTCTTCTTTGGCGTTTGGAGGTTCATGGCGTTTGGCAGCGTTCTCGCAGCAGCAGAAATCCTCATCAGGAAGAGGCTTGCGATCCTGTTGCATCTTTTCAAAATCATCTATCATATTTCATCAATTCAAGCGACGATCTACCAAACTGTACACTCAAAGATGCGCCTTTATGAGGAAAGTAAACAATGAAAGCCATCACCCTGTCTATATTATAAAGTACTACAGCAAGCCGTTCTACGAGCTTGGTCTTTGGAGTGTCTGGGAATGATCGATACTGACACTGAGTTTGACATATATTTAATATTTCTTAATCAAAAAAAAATCATAGTATGTATTTTCCTGTTTTTACTTAAAAGTACTACCCCTCCGATTCATAATTTTAAAAAGTACAAATATAGAACTCCGACCTTCCAGCTCCCCATTGACTCTACTGAGCTCTGCTTTTCTCTGACTTGTATGACTCGGATGCGCTGTGGCCAACTCTTCCCGGACCCCACATCTCCTCGACGGCAAGCCGCTGACAGGCCACACCAAACGATCTGACTTGTTTCGCCAGAACCATGGCTGCAACTACTCCAGCATACACAACGGTGGAACTCATGACCCTCGCCGGTTCTGAGTACCGGCGCGTGTCAACGGCCAAAACACGCCCGGCCACGGCAGACGAGATCCCGGTGATCGACTTGGAGGGGATGTGGTTCTATGACGGCGATGGAGCGGCCGTCACGGCCGGGGAGGACCAGAAACGCACGCAGACAAAAGCCCAGATCGCTGCAGCCATCCGGGATGCTGCGACGGGCCCGGGGTTCTTCTACGTGACCAACCACGGCATCCCGGCGGCGGTGATCGACGCCGCCCGCGACCAGGCCACGCGCTTCCTCGCGCAGCCGCTCGCCGACAAGATGCGCCTGCACTTGCGCCAGGACCCGCTGGGCAACGGCTATTCCCCGGTGCACACGGGGCAGGTCAACCGGTCCTCGGCCACGGCAGACTACAAGGAGGGCTTCAACTTCAGGTACCAACCCGAGCACGACCCGCTGCACGCGGGCGCCACGACGCCGTTTCCGCCGCACCTGGCGCAGGGTGCGCCCTGGATCTGGGACCGCACCGCCCACCTGCCCGGCTTCCAGGCGGCCACGCTGGCGTGGTGGCAGCACTGCCTGCGGCTGGCCCGCGGCCTCGTACGGCTGTTCGCGCTGGCCCTCGACCTGCCGGAGACGTACTTTGACGCGGTGACCACGCACCCGGGGTCGGACGGGCTCTACATTGGCTACCCAGGCCAGACGCCGCGGGTGGGTGCGGACGCGGGGCAGGAGGACGACGTCGACGTCGGCATCGGCGCGCACACCGACATGCAGTGCTTCACGCTGCTGTGGCAGGACGACAGCGGCGGACTCGAGGTCCTGCTCCCGCGCAGTGGCGCCAACGATGACGATGAGAGCAAACAGGAGGGCTGTGCGCCCGGCACCTACGAATGGGTCGGCGCCACGCCGCGGCCCGGCACGCTCGTCGTCAACATTGCCGACTTTCTGCAGCGGCTGTCCAACGACCGGTTTCGATCCACCGTGCACCGCGTCTACAACCGGCAGGCCGCGCCGCGGCTGTCGATGCCCTTCTTCTTCGGCTTCAACTACGACGCCGAGTGCGCCGTCGTGCCGACCTGCGTTGACGCCGCCCACCCGCCGCGGTACGCGCCGATCTCCTGCGGCCAGTGGCGGGATGCCCGGATGGCGCAGGCCCGGGCTGCAGCCAAAGCCGGTCTGGAGACAGAGGGGACAAGGGCAGCCCCCAAGAAGGAGTCAAAGTAGCATTTGAGATTGAATAGACGTTTCTGCTGGCCTGGCGCTGGTCTTTTGACCTTTCACATTCAGGGTCTTCTGTCACTGTCACCTGCAACCCTCTCCCACCGGCCATGTGCTTCTCTGCGGTCACAGGACGCCGTTCCATGCATCTTCCCGCCCTGTCTCGTGCTAACGCCAAAGAGGGGCTGTCTCGTCGCGGAAGCAAACAGGCCTGGTCACACCTGTTCACGATGCATGCCCCGCTTCCCCACAAAGCCCTGCGGTCCAGAACCGGCACGGTGGGTCTGGTGCCGGAAAGGCGCATGAGGTGCTTTCCTCGTTCAGTTGAGGATTCGCCTTTTCTTCTTTCTTCCCTTTCTCGCAGTTGTATTTTGGGTCGTGGTTTCCTCCTCTATTTTCCCGACTCGTGTTCATGTGCTCCTTCCTGAACGGTTTGCATTGGTCTGGTTTCACCTGCCCCGTTTTTTTCGTCGGCGTTGCATCGGGTTGCGCCTTCCGCAAGGCTTCGGGCTCCATGCACTCTCTCGCCGCATAGAGTTTCACGACACTTCTCGTCATCTTCGCCTTCGACATCCTTCTCCCATCACTCCGCCCTCTCCGTCACTTCTTTCGGCGTGTTATTACCCCGTCGAAACACACATACAACGCCCTCCCTTACGATTTGACCGCTGTGCGGACCCCGCCTCTTCTACCGGGCGTACCCGGATCTCCCTGGTCTCACCCCGTCAGCACAGCCTTGACGATTGTCTGGCAGAGACCCGGCACACGAAACGTAAGAACAACACTTCAGCAACGGCTCAACGACGAACGACCTTTCATGATATCATAGCGGCGGTGACGCAGCGGGCTGTGCTCAACAGAACTGCTAATCCAGTGCTTTTCGTCCCCTCTCCTCGTACCCCCCCCCTCCCCGAACGAAACAGCGTGCCACTGCCGTCTCAACGACGGCACAAACACTGTCGCCATGATCACCCGGCTCTCACAAATCATCTGCGCTGCACTGGCCATATCGGCTGCCGCTGGGCCTATTGATGCTGGTCAACGACCGACACATGCGAACCCGTTTCTACCGAATGCTGTGGCTGTGCCAACAGCAAGGCGCGGGCATGAGCGTGCTCGCATAGACACCAGCAGTCCTCACCAAAAGAGCTTTGATAGCGCCGCGGTCGAATCGAAGCTCATTAAGGACTTCCTCGGGGCGCTACGCATTATGCAGGACGACTACTTTGAGCCATGGCTGGGCCAGTGGCCCAGAGCGATCGACTGGACCGCTGCAGTCATTGGGACCCATCTTGCGGGCGCAATGAGCTCTGTCTCGCGTGGCCTTGCTGTCGACGACGCGACTCGCGAGAAGGAGAACCTCATCGCCACCTACTTCTCGCAGCTTCTGAGCTACTACTTCGGCCAGGACGCATTTGCCATTCGGAACGAGGCATACGACGACATCCTGTGGGTGGTGCTGGGCTGGATGGAAGCTGTCCAGTTCATCGACTTTCACAACGACCTCTACCGCCAGTTGGAGCCGGCCGACGATAAAGCAACATCAGCTACTGGCCAAGCGGCCCAGGGCATCTCTGCCCTGCGCAACCAAAGCTGGTATGGCAGTTTGTGGGTTCCAGCCTTTGCGCACCGCGCGCGCATCTTCTGGGACCTTGCATCGCAAGGATGGGACACCGCGCTGTGCGGCGGTGGCATGACCTGGAACCCACGCCTCGAACCATACAAAAACGCCATCACAAACGAGCTGTTTATCGCCGCATCCGCCTCCATGTATCTGTATTTCCCGGGCGACCCGTATCGCTCGCCATTCGCCCAGTCCACAGACCAACACAAAGAAGAACCAGCCGCCGACGGGACCGATTCTGAGACGCCCCATGAGGGCAAGCACCTGCTGGCTGCGCTGGCGGGCTACCGCTGGCTGACCAGCTCGGGCATGCTCAACGATCAAGGGCTGTTTACGGATGGCTTCCACATCAGCCGGCGGAACGATGCCGGCAACCCCAACACCCGCTGTGACAAGCGCAACGACATGGTCTACACATACAACCAGGGCGTGCTGCTCACGGGCCAGATTGGCTTGTGGAAGGCCACGGGAAACAAGCAGTTCTTGCGCGATGGGCATCAGCTGGTCCAGTCGGTTATCAATGCAACAGGCTACGACCTGGCTGCCGATGGTCCTGTGGACCTCCTTGCTGATCTGGGACCAGGCGAACTCCCTCCATGGCATGGATTGGGACGGGCTGGCGTTCTCGAAGAGCAGTGCGACATTGGTGGCCTGTGTTCGCAGAACAGCCAGACTTTCAAGGGCATCTTCTTCCACCACCTGACTACGTTCTGCGCTCCGTTGGACCGCGTTTCTGGGCGGACGAGCCAGACAGCAGCATCGCGGCCGTCTTCCGACACGGTTGACAAGCAAACGGCAAAGTTTCACAAGGAAGCATGCGCCAGCTACCTGGGCTGGATCCGGCACAACGCAGAGGCTGCACTTGCCACGAGAGACTCCAATGGCCGATTCGGGATGTGGTGGACAGCGGGCATTCTGCACATCAACGCATCCGCGGCCAATGCTGCGCCCGGCAACCCACCATCCGGGGAAAGCAGTGTGGACTACCGCACATTCGGTTTGCCTTCCGACGGCACTTGGATCTCAGCTCCTTCTCGACCACACCCGGTTGCCCTGCATGAGCAGGTCGACGAGGAACAGTTCCCGCTGGGGGGTGGCGTGGAAGGCAAAGCTAGAAGCAGTGGCAGTGGCAGTGGTCATCAATATGTAGTTTTGGAAGACCCATCGGACCCCAACAATCGCGGGCGGGGGCGGACCGTGGAAACGCAAGGTGGTGGATTGGCTCTTCTCCGGTGTTGGTGGGAGATTTCTCAGGCATCTTCATAGGGACCTTAACGACTGATGATGTGGCTTGGTTCCACCAGCCACGAACAAGAACATGTCCCATATAAACTGACTAATATTTTCGGACGACACGATTGGCCAGAAACGTACTTGCCCTCCCACAACTTTGGAATTTTCGCAGCGAATTAATTTTTTCCCGGCCGGCTCAGAAAAAAAGGGTGCTCCACCCAACCATCACACGAAAAAATATCGAACGCCCTCAGTCTGTGGACAAGCCCCTCTGGTTTTACTCACTCGACATCTCGACATCGCCGCCCACCTTTTTGTCGCCCAACCGATCCCTTCTTTCGCCCATCCCCCGAAACTCGTCGTCAAGATGGCCACCGAGCTTACCGTCCAGTCGGAGCGTGCGTTCCAGAAGCAGCCGCACATCTTCCTTAACTCCAAGGTTAAGGTCAAGACCGCCCGCCCGGGCAAGAACGGCCGGAGATGGGTATGTGCAGCGTCCAGTACCCTCTGATTCTGAGTAGCAGGTTGCGTTTGCTGGCCGGGTGACTGACTCTGCTTCCTGTGCAGTACAAGAACGTTGGTCTGGGTTTCCGGACGCCCAAGACGGCCATTGAGGGCAGCTACATCGGTACGTGTGCTTTGGAGTGAGAAGATGGAAGAGGGCGATCGACCTAGGAGACACGACAAGATTGGTGCTTCTACGACGACGATTCTGGCTGGGCTGGCTATGGACACGGCGAAGACATACGAAAGCGACCGACCAAGACAACACACCACACTCGACACTGCTCGAATGCGATAGGGGACGAGGGGTGCCGAGTGCAGGCGAATACACCACTGAAGGACGGTCAACAATCACAGCGAGAGCGACAGCGAGAGAAACGACCCAACTGTTCATATTGCCCACCCAGCCAGAGGAGGGGACCGATCGGACGCAGCTTGAGGAAGGCGATACGGGTTTTGTTCTTGTGAACATCTCGACTGACTGGCCCCCTACAGACAAGAAGTGCCCGTTCACCGGCCTGGTCTCGATCCGCGGCCGTATCCTGACCGGCACCGTTGTGTCCACCAAGATGCACCGCACGATCATCATCCGGAGAGAGTACCTGCACTACATCCCCAAGTACTCCCGGTACGAGAAGCGTCACACGAACCTGGCGGCGCACTGCTCGCCGGCGTTCCGTGTGGAGGAGGGCGACCAGGTGACCGTGGGCCAGTGCCGGCCCCTGAGCAAGACGGTCCGCTTCAACGTCCTGCGCGTGCTGCCGCGGACCGGCAAGGGCGTCAAGAAGTTCAGCAAGTTCTAAGGGAATCGGAAATGAAAAGAGCTTAATATTGTACTTTCATTTTCTTCTTCCCTCTTTGCTTTCTGTTTTTCTTTCTTCGACGACCGACTTTTTCCGAACGACTACGGAAAACGCCAAAAAAAAAACCCCCATTTCTCAATCCGACTACACGACGAACGCGGGGAGGAGGGGCGTCGCCTTTCTCTCGCACACAAACTCTCACACTTTTGGGAACGGACGGCAGGGCGCGTGGGACATTTTTCCAATTGTCTTTTCTTTTGATAAAGAGCATGGGAACGGCAAAAAAAAAACACGGATAAAGGGGGCGGATGGGCGATGGTGGGCAGAGCTGGAGGAGGAGACAACGAGAGCAGACGATGGGGGGAGGCTTCCCGTGCTGCGGTTGTCTGGCCTGCTGCCTGGCGCGCGTTGACAAGTTCTCTTTTTTTCCTGTTCTCTCCATGCTAGAGAAAACCCGGCTTGCGGCAGACACTGTTGTAGCCGGCAGCACAAAAAAAAGTTATAACCACTACCGTGATCTTGAATTTGAGTGAACGACGTCTCATCGACATCCGAGGAGGACGGCATTGCAAGATGTAAGATGGACGAGGGATGGCATTACGGGAGAAGAAAGAAGAAGCTGTTTACAAGAAGAGATGCTATAGGTGTGAGCAGGTCAGACAGAAAGAACAATGCTGTTTTCCGTGCTCTCAGTTTGATACTGGCCATCTCAGTGAGCTGAAGCGGACGCAGCGGATGAGACAAGGCGGTGAAGTTCTTTTCCTGCCGCAGACCCACCTCCTCCGACGATGGTGGAACCTCCCATTGGCTTAGAGGGGTCTACCGTTGACGATGCAAAAGTGAAAGCCAACCGACAGCCGTGTCTTCCCTCCCGTCTCCCTCCCCCCCCTCCACCCCTTGGCACCCACACACAGCGTCCAATGGGCTGGTTCGACAGCGTGTTTGGCAGCGGCAGCAGCCCGTCGAGCGGGTCGGATCCGCTGGCGAGCCTGGACCCGAAGGTCCGCGAGTTCCTGCAGAAGGAGTCGCCGCTGAAGCTGCAGACGGCGGAGCAGGCGAAGCAGGAAGAGCAGGCGAAGCAGGCGAAGCGGGCACAGGAGCAACGAGAGAAGGCGCAAGCACAGGCAGCAGACCAGCCGCAGATCCCCGCCGAGAGCCAGTACCCCGACGGGCGCTATGCGGCGCTGTGGAAGACGTACCGGCCGCTGGCGCAGATCGAGGCCGAGACCAAGTCGGACCACGAGCGGCTGATGGACGTGCTGGACGCGTACAAGGACCGGCGCGAGCTGATCGGGCGGGCCGCGCTGGAGAACTGCGCGCTCGAGCAGGTCGACTGGAACATGTGCATCAAGACGGGCCCGCTGCGCAAGCGCATGACCATGTGCCAGGACGAGATGCGCAAGTTTGAGCGCTGCTACAACATGCAGTCGGTGAGTCGCGGGCGCGGGACGTTGCGTTCAGGGCAACGAGGCTAACCTCCCTTTTCCCAGCGCCTCCTCAAAGCCCTCGGCTACCTGGCCACGTACGACCGCCCGCCCGAGCACAACGAGCGCATCCAGATGCACGCCGACCGGCTGTACCACCGCATGCTGGAGCAGGAGGAGCTCGTCGCCCAGGCCAAGGCCGACGGCCGCCCCGTGCCCGCCGTCGACATGTCGGGCATCATTCCGCCGCCCGCGGCGGCGGCGGCGGCAGCGGCACCGGGCAGCGTCGGGGATGTTGCCGACTCGGCCGCGGCTGCGGCTGTCGACGCCGCCGCCGCGACGGCCGCGGCGGCCACCGAGGCGCTGCCGCCCGACGTGCGCAAGCAGTGGGACGAGAAGCTCAGCAAGCTGCCGCCGGCGGAGCGCGCGGCCGAGGAGGCGGCCATGCACGCGGAGCGGCTGGCGCGCACGGACCTGGCGGACCGCGTGGCGGCGCTGCGCGCGGCCCAGGCGGCCGAGCGCGAGCAGCGCAAGGCCGAGGGCAAGGCGACGATCCGGGACCGGGTGTCGGGGCTGCTGTCGGGGCGGTAGCACGGCACAGCACCGCAATGTTTCTATCTCTTCCATCATGTAGCATTTTGTATTGCGTTGGGGTCCGGCTGGCAAAAGAAAAAACGAAGGGTATGGATAGGGACAGCACAATAGATCATCTCAAGAGCGTTTCCAACCTACACGGCGTCGCGGCGCGGCGGCGGCCGCTTCCGGCCCTCGAGGACGGCGGCGGCCCGGGCCAGGAAGGCGTTGAAGGCGACCATCTTCTGCAGCGCGCCGCCGCCGGCCACCTGCCCGGCCACGCGGCTGGCCACGAGCGGCAGGTTGCCGAGCTCGGCGGTCCTGTGCTGCGCGGGCGGCAGCGGCGGCCCCGGCGCGGCGGCGGCGGCGCG
>LZPB01000232.1:0-28174 GCA_001676865.1 Ceratocystiopsis minuta | reverse complement strand
CTGTACGTTTTTTTTTTTTTTGGCTTTCCTTACGTGCACACTGAAAGATATAAAGCTAAAAAAAAAACGTGCTCCGAAGATCGCAACGGCCAGGCCCAGAAAACTACTGTAGTTCCCCATTTTTAAGTTTCTACGGGCGCTGGTGTCCGTACTTAAATTCTAGCATCCATAGATCGATAATAAAATACATATACACTGCGTTGCCCTGTCTCCCGTATTTTACGAGTAGATAGCAGTCATTGCTAGGGGATATCTCGGGGCGTGTGCACTTGGCAGGGCAGGCCGTTCCCTCTCTCGTCTACTTTGCACCCCTCTTTCTAGCACACCGTCATCGCCCCCAACACACACATGTTGCACAGTAAACCTATTTCTGTGCGCACTACTAGCTACTTCGACATTACCAAAGGAGGGAGCTGATTACCAGCTCGTAGACTCTGGGAGGCAACATCTCCTCGTCGCTCTATATATATCCTCCTCCTTCCTGCCACGACGCTCGATCCTCTCGCACCTATGCATCACCGACAATTCTACCCCCAACAGATTCATCCGTTCACGACACAGCGCTCTTCCCTCTTGCGCATGCGCCTCGACTGATCAGTTGACCAATTGCCGCCGCGCAGGGCAAAGCGACAAGTGGCCATTTCCGGTTTTGTCAATTTTTTTCCTTTCTCCCTTCCGCTTTCATACACCCCCAACCTTCGTCGGCCTTCGTTCCTTCCTCACAGCTCTTGTAAGATATCTCGCGCTGGCTTCTGTTTTCTTCTCGTCTTCCTTCCTCCCCGCTGCGACCCTTGTGATACTCCGACCGCGCATCGGACCTTCCCCATCTTGTGCCATATCCACTTGTACGGCGTACACCCACGCCGCTACCCCCACTGTCGCTGCAATTTTGCAGCGCTAAAATCGAATGCGCGTTATAATTGCATGCGTCTAACGCCCGAAACAGCGCCGGGGTGAGAAAGACCGAGCACCAGGAAACAGATACTCCGCGCACCGACGCGCCAAGTGCGGCGCAAAACCCGCCTGTGACTCAGCCTTGGCGGTTTCCGGGCCGCGGCTTCCCTGTCTGCGCCATGGCGACCACCAACACAGCACAAGATCCTAACGCCGGTGAGTGGCATAGCAGTTTTTTTTCGACGTTTTCTGGTTTCTTTCTTCTCCTTTCGGTCCTCCTCTGCATTTCCCTTTTCCTTTTGCCTTGGCATCGCATTCGTTTTGTCTGCACCCTGTCCCCCCGCAGTCTCAATCCTTTCGCCAAGAGACCCCTGTTCGAACGGATCGCAAAATCCAACCGTTCTGAGACAGCTGGGCAAAACGCACAGCCTTCTCTTCCAGCCCCAATACAACCTCGCTACACCCCCAACGCCTCGTTTTCTTGTCTTCTCTCTCTTATATCTCCCTGTCCTGCACCGAACCTTTGACAATCTCCCCATCGATCCTCTTGCCACTGTTCCCGACTGACCTAGGATCCTCCTCTGCTTCCTCGATCCAGAACATCCCCGCATCGTGCAGTCCCAGCAGTCATCGCTGGCCAGGGTTGCCATGAGCACGCGACTGTCCACGGCTACGACCACCTCGTCCTCCACCGCATCCTCGCCCAAGCTGCCCGAGGATGGCGCACCGGCCTCTTCCACCACTGGCGCCGACCAGAATGGCCACCTCAACCCCCCGGCAACCATTGCCCACGCCCTGCAGGCCGTGAACCACGGCTCGCCTTTCTTCCACGCCCCTACCAACGGCACAAGCAGTGCCCCCTCTCTCGCGCGGCCCATCGCCCCGTATTACGACTCGCCCTACGCGAGAAGCACCTCGTCGACTGCACCCGGGTCTCCGAGATTGTAAGTGCATAGCAGCAGTGTAGCGCGGGGTTGTCGGGTCTATCACGAGAAGCGTTGTGCTGACAGTCTCCCGTTCTCTATAGACCACCCTTGCGCCAGAACTCAGGAAGCCATACCCCTCGGGTCCGCCCCCATGCGACGACTTTGAACATCCCGGGCATGACCCGGTCGAAGGTCTCGCCCGACGGCCGCATCCCCGACCGCGACGTTGCGGCAAAGCTCGTCATCATTATGGTCGGCCTACCTGCGCGCGGGAAATCGTACATTACAAAGAAGATTCAGCGGTACCTCTCGTGGCAGCAGCACAACACGCGCATCTTCAACGTCGGCAACCGGAGGCGGATCGCCGCGGGTGTGGTGCCCGTGGACCCCGCCGCAGCCGGCAAAACGGACGGCCCCGCGCATCAGCAGTCGACGTCTGGGGAACACAACTCGCTCCACCAAGCGACTTCTAAGCTGTTGATCAGCGAAGTTCCTCCTCACATTGAGGAGCCGACCGCTCTGGATCTCAACCACTCAGCCAAGGCTGGCGGAGACGAGGCAGAACCAAAGGGGGCGGCAGATGAGGAGACGGACGCTGACCACGGCCACAATTACGACGAGCAAGATCTCCTGGACCAATCGGCCAAGTTTTTCGATCCCAAGAACGAGACAGCAGCCAAGATCCGGGAACAGGTGGCGCTGGACACCCTCGACGAGCTGATCGACTATCTGTTGCATCAGAATGGCGCCGTCGGTGTCCTGGATGCCACCAACAGCACGGTGCACAGACGCTCGCTCCTCGTGGATCGGATCAAGCAACGGGAGCCGAAGCTCGGCATTTTGTTCATCGAGAGCATTTGCACAGACGAGCATGTGAGTTGAGAGCACATGCCTATCGATGCATTACAGACCGCTAACGAACAAAGCTTCTGGAGGCCAACATGCGGCTCAAGCTGTCCGGGCCGGACTACCGCAACAAGGACCCGGTGAAGTCCCTGGCGGATTTCAAGGCCCGCGTCAAGGCGTACGAGAGTGCGTACGAGCCGATTGGCGAGTACGAGGAGAAGCACGATTACCAGTACATCCAGGTAGGTTGTTCGCGCACAAAGGACAGAGGATGGATTTCGACTGACTCCAGCTAGATGATCGATGTTGGTCGCAAGGTGGTGCACCACCGGCTCCGTGGGTTCCTCAGCAGCGGCATTGCCTCGTACCTGACGACATTCAACCTCTCGCCCAGGCAAATCTGGATCACACGGCACGGGCAGAGCCACGACAACCTGACGGGCAAGCTGGGCGGCGACTCGGAGCTGACGGAGCGGGGCCACATCTACGGGAGCGCGCTGTACAACTTCATCACGGCGAAGCGGAAGGAGTGGGTGGTTGAGCAGGAGAGCAAGATTGCGGGGGCGTCGTTTCCGCCGCAGCCGGGCGACCACACGCCGCCGTACCCAGAGTTCAACCAGGACCTGGAGGAGAAGAACTTTTGCGTGTGGACGTCGATGCTGAAGCGCAGCGTGGAGACGGCGGAGTACTTTGAGGCGGACGACGACTACGACGTGAAGGCGTGGGAGATGCTCAACGAGCTGAACGCGGGGACGTTTGAGGGCCTGACGTACGAGGAGATTGCGACGCGGTATCCGGACGACTACCTGCGGCGGCAGCGCGACAAGCTGCACTACATCTACCCGGGCGTGGGCGGCGAAGGCTACCTGCAGGTGATCAACCGGCTGCGCGACATGGTGCGGGAGGTGGAGCGGGTGACGGACCATGTGCTGATCATCAGCCATCGGTCGGTGTGCCGGGTGCTGATGGCGTACTTTATGGACCTGACGCGGGACGACATTGCGGACCTGGACGTGCCGCTGGGGATGCTGTTTGCGATCCATCCGAAGCCGTACGGGATCGAGTTCCACGCGTACCGGTACAACGAGCCGAATGCCTGGTTCGACGAGGTGCGCGACTACAAGCCGCAGAAGACGCAGGACCGGAACAACTAGCGAGTTTGATTTTGGGTTGTTTGGTTGTTTGGTTGTTTGATTTGTGGTTCTTTTTGATTGGGTTTGATTTGATTCTTGCGAGACCTGATGGGGAATTCCTCCATTTTGGTTTCTTATGTCCTGTTATTTTCTGGGAGCAAGCGTGGGCGGATCAGGACGGATTCTTGGCGTTGAACGGGATACACAAAAGCGAGAAGGACGCTGTCTGGCGTCTTTGGAGCAGTCTTTTACCTTGTCTTTATATAACTCTATTTCACGACGAACTCGTTGTTCCATTTCCCCAGCCTTGGATCGGAGAATGGCAGACGCGACTGAGATAAGGCCGGGCCGCTAGGACGAAAAGGGAACGATGGATCTTGGCGCGGCGGGCTATGACGACTACGACTGGGCTGGGAAGTGAGATATACTCAACCAGGGTCGGCGTGCCGTCTTTTGGTTCTCTTTTCCAGTCTCGTCTTTGGGTCAAACGAGCAGGCAACGTTGGATATCGCGTGGTTTTGCTTTTTTTCTTGCGAAGAAATCGCTTGATTGGTCTTGTTTCTTTTTATTGTTTTCTTTTCTTTCTTTTTGATTGTCATTTCTCACTCTTTTTTCGAGATGGCCGACGCGTCGAACGTGGCCTCGTCGCCGTCGTCGTCCTCTGCCGCGACACCTGTGACGGACCCCGCGACGGGCGCGCAGCCGCACAGCCACGACCCCGGCCGTCGTCACGGCCGTCATCGCCGCCGCCGCCGCCGCCACCGCCGCTCGGAGGCGTTTGTGCTGCCGGACGGCCGGCGCGTGCTGGTGGTGCTGTCGCACGAGGCGGAGCGGCTGCGGGCCAAGTACGCGGCGCCCGGCGGCGTGGACGACGCGGCGCCGCAGGTCGAGGTCGTCGTGCACGGCTCGCCCGAGCACGAGGCGGCGCTGCGGGCGAGCCAGGCGCACCACGCGGCGCGGCGGGCAGAGCTGCGGGCGGCGCACGGCGCGGCGGTGTACGACGCGTACGACGAGGCGACGCAGGCGGCGGCGCGGGCGGCGGCGGCGCTGGAGGCGTTGGCGGCGGAGAACAAGCAGCAGCAGCAGCAGAACAAAGAACACGACGACGACGCGACGGCGGCGGCGCAGCGGCTGGGCCACAACTTTTCCAAGTTTGGGTACAGCGCGAACCTGCGGACGATCGGGGCGGACGCGCGCGCGGCGCACGGCAGTCGGCAGGACAGTCGGCAGGCGAGTCGCCATGCCTCGACGGCGGGTGTCCCCGGGAACGGTGCTGCGGCGACGGGCGGCCCGCCGGCCATTGGCGAAGAAGAGGACGGCGGCGGCAGCAGCAGCAGCAGCAGCTGGTCGGGCAGCGGGTCGGAGGATGACACGGACGCAGGGTCGTCGTCGTCGTCGTCGTCGTCGTCGTCATCGTCGGCGGACGAGCCGCACGGCGGGGTGGTGCCGGCGTGGCAGGACGCGCACAACGGGCGGGGGATGCAGTTCTTCCGGCGGCCGATTGTGAAGCAGTACTACCACAAGGGCCTGCTGTGGCGGGAGAGCGGGGAGACGACGGTGCAGAGCTACGAGCTGTTCTTCGACCTGCTGTACGTGGGGATCCTGGCGATCAACGGCGACCACGCGGCGGAGGAGGCGGACGGGTTTGAGCTGCTGCGGTTCCTGGTGACATTCTGCACGAGCTGGAAGATCTGGAGCGACGTGACGCAGCTGGTGAGCTGGTTCGAGACGAACGACGTGGCGCAGCGCGTGGAGCTGCTGGTGCTGTACGCGCTGCTGCTGGGCGTGACGGTGAACAACGTGCAGACGTTTGGGGGGTGGGCGGGNNGAGAGTGGTGGTGAAGGCGAGGGGGGGGGGGGTGGCGAGAGTGAGGGTGCCGACACGTACCCCGCGCTGGCGGCGTTCTACGTCACGGCACGCCTGTTCATGGCGCTGTACTGCGCGCTGACGGGGTTCCTGGTGCCGATCGTGCGCGGCACGATGCTGTGCCAGACGGGGCTGATCGCGGTGGGCGCGGCGCTGTGGATCGCGAGCATCCACCTGGCGCTGCCGGCGCGGCTGGGGTGCACGTTTGCGGCGCTGGCGTTTGACCTGTTCGGCGGCAGCCTGATCGTGGGCGCGTTCCGGTTCGCCATGGGCCACAGCGGGCGCGGCGTGGGCCGGTGGCTGATGGAGCGCGTGTTTGCGTTCTATCCGATGATCAACATCGAGCACAAGGTCGAGCGCACCAACGCGTACGTCACGCTGGTGCTGGGCTACTCGGTCGTCGGCGTGCTGTACCAGAGCAGCGGGCGCAGCCACGCGGCGGGCGAGGGCGAGGGCGAAGAGGAGCAGCAGCACACCTACTACGGCGTCAACGCGTTTCTCGGGAAAGCCGTCCTCGGCCTCGTCCAGGCCTTTGTCTTCAACTGGCTGTACTTTGACATTGACGGCGCCGACATCCACGTCCACGCCATCCGCCGCCGCCCCGCGTCCGCCATCGTCTGGCAGTACGCCCACCTGGTCTTCACCCTGGCCTTTGTGCTCTCGTCCGCCGCCCTCACCCACCTCGTCGTCGCCACCGACTGCCGCAACGCGCCCCTCGCCGCCCTCACCGACACCTACCAGGCCCGCTCCGCCCCCCACGTCTCGCTCGGCCTGCGCCTCTACTACAGCACCGGCCTCGGCGTCGCCCTCGCCGCCCTCGCCGCCATCGCCGCCTGCCACCAGCACAAGACCCCCGGCGGCCGCGGCGGGCCCGCCCCTGCCGCCACTGCCGCCGCCGCCCACCGCCTGTCCAAGGCCGCGCGCCTGGCCAACCGCCTGGCCGTCGCCGCCGTCTTCTGCGCCCTGCCCGCCGCCCAGGGCCTGTCGTCGCTGCAGCTGGTGTCGCTCGCGACCGGCCTGATCGTGTACGTGCTGGTCGTCGACCTCGTCGGCCTGTCGTGCCCCGGGCAGGGCCTGTTCCAATGGCCGTCCCGGCGGCGGCGGCGGGGGGCAGCAGACGCCGAGACCACCGCGGACGCGGAGGCCGACGCCGCGCCCCACTACACGGCGCAGTGCAGCCGGCGGCGGCTGCGGGCGGTGATGCAGGGCGACGACGGCGAGAGCGGGCGCGCGGCCGAGCAGGCCGTGGACGTGCACGTGCTGACTCAGGCGAAGAAGCACGGGGCCATGTACATGGACTGATGGGCTAGGGACTAGGGGATCACGCCCCCTCCACCAGCAGACACAGCGCCGTCGTCACGACGGCCGTCACCAGCGGCTCCCGCCCGTGCGGCCCCGGCCCCGTCCCCAGCCGCCGCCCGGCCTCGCCGTCGATCGCCAGCCGTCCACTGCCGCGCTGCAGCCGCGCGACGACGGCGGGGCGCTGGTTGGCGCCGGCGCTGATGTGGTAGAGCGTGAGTGTTTTGCCTGGACCGGCGCCCGCCTCCGCCACCCACTCGAAACTGCTGCTGCTGCCACTGCTGCCGCCGCCCAGTGCAGGCACGCTGAAGCGGACGCCGCCACCGCGGTGCCGGTCCAGCGTAAAGGCAGCGGCCGCCGCATTGGCAGCACCCGTGGTGGAGGCGGGCGACGCCGACCGGGACGACGCGGGCGACGGCGACGACATCGACGAAGAAGGACCGCCCACCAGCGCCACACGCGCCGGCCGCAGGAACCGCCGCGGGCGCACCGTGCTGAGGGTGCGCAGGACGCCGGTGCCGGTGCCGGTGCCGGTGCCACTGCTGCTGTCGGTGGACGCCGCCCACACGCGCGGGAACCCGCCGCCGGTCACCAGCGTGTAGGCAGCGGCGCCGTGGGCCTGGCGGAGCAGGACAAAGGCGGGCAGGGCGTGGTGGTCGTCGTGATCGTCGTTGGCATCATCCAGATACACGGAGACGGGGAGGGTCAGCTTGGAGGAGGAGGAGGTGGTGGTGGTCGCCGTCTTGCCGGGGGGGGTGCCGACGCGCAGGAAGATGGTCGGGCGGAAGGCGGACGGGGCCTCCATGGTTGTCGTTCGTGCATGTGGTTGGTGTGGTGTCGTTGCTTGGTTGTTTGGTTGTCGTGGTGTCCTGGTTTCTTGGTGTCGCTTCCCGTCTTATACTCATGTTTACACCGCTCCACTGAAAGTGCCTTGCTGGCGGGCGCGGCGCTAGAGCCCGCTCCAGGGGCCCATAGGCGTTTTGGGCGTCCCGGGCCACCAGCGCCTACCGCCTGATTGGCCGAGACGGCCCCGACGCGCCTAAAGCGACCCAGCGAGGCTGAGCGGCGGTGCGCCCAACGGGGCAGCAGGCGGATCGCTGGAGAGGAGAATGGGAGGACTCGTTTCAAGCATCGCTGTCTACGCATAGCTATGTATTCGTACTCCGTGCCTCGCAAGGCATCCCCTCACCCCTGCCGCTGCGCTTCCACCCACACCGGCCACGTGTTGTACGCCCGGTACGCCGGCGCCACCTTGCCGTTGAGGTGCGTGAGCCAGAGCGCCATGCCGGTCGTCTCCCCCGGCTGCTGCTGCTGCTGCTCCAGCACCGCCTTGAGCGCGATCCAGTGCGCCGCCAGCAGCGCGTAGACGGGGCGGCGCGCGACGTCGACGACCTGGCAGAACTGCGCGTGCGGCAGCTGCATCCACCAGGCGTACTGGCGGGCGACGGCGGCGAGGGCTGGCCATTAGCGAGAGAACAAAACGAAGTAGGGGTAGGGAGGGGAGGCTCACCCTCTGCTGGCGACACCAGCAGGCCCTCGGCCACGGCCAGCACGCGCGCCTGGTAGGCCGCGGCCAGGGCGTCGCCCGCACACAGGGGCGCCAGCTGGCGCACGGCAGCGGCGGCGGCGGCGGCTATTTGGTGGTGGTGGTGGTTGATGTCGTCGTCCTCAGGCGGTTGCTCGGGGGTCCCGCCACCACCCAACAGGCCCGGAAACAACAGCCGCGCGCCGGCGCCGTGCATGTGCGCGGCCACCAGCAGGATGCCGCGCACAAACGTCATGTACTCGGCCAGGCCGTCGGCGAGCGCGACCGACTGCAGGGCCAGCGCAAAGCACGTGGCCACGAGCGCGTTGCCCTCTTCGAAGAGGGAGGTGGAGGCGGAGGAGGAGGAGGGAGTGAAAGCCGCCGCCGACGACGACGACGACGCGGCGGACGACGGCGGCGGCGAGGCCGAGGCGGTCGTCTGGCGCGGCCGGCGGGTGGTCGTTGTCGTCGTCGTCGTCGCCGTCGCCGTCGCCGCCGCCGCCGCCAGTTTCCGCCGGCGGCTGCTGTTGCTGGACTCGGCACCCGAGCCGTCGGCGCCGCTGCTGCTGCCGGCGCGGGTCGTCGTCGTCGTCGTCGTCGCCGCCGCCGTCCACTTGGGCGCGGCGGCCAGCGCGCGCTTGATGGCGCGCACGGCCTTGAGGCGGTGCTCCATGGCGGCGGTGACGAGCGCCGGGTCGGCGCGCATCAGGTCGGCGGCGGCCAGGCCAAGCAGCGCGTGCATGAGGAAGTCGTAGCGGTGGCCGAGGCAGGGGATCTCGGGGGGCCAGACGACACCCCCCCCGCCGGTGCCACCGCCAGTACCCCCCGCGGCACCGTGCTGCTGCAGAAAGTGCTGGAAGAAGCGCATGTCCTGCAGGCTGAACAGCGGGATCTGGTCCGCCGGCTGGTGGTTGACGCGCGGCGCCGCCGGGTACGCGCACTGCAGGCCCGTCTTGGCGCAGTGCCCGCACATCGGCCGCACCTCCTGGCACTTGATGCGCCGCCGCTTGCAGTTGAAGCAGCCCTGCCGCGACTTGTGGTGGTTGCGCCGCTCGCTGCGCTTGGCGGCGGCAGCGGCAGCGGCGGCGGCGGTGGCCTTGGCGGCAGAGGCCTTGGCCTTTGCCGCCGGGGTCGTCGTCAGGGCCGAGGCCGACGACGACGACGACGACGAGGACGACGTCGATGTCGTCGCGCTGGCCGTCGTCGCACGGTACAGCAGCGACGCCGCAGGGCCGCGCGGGGGGCGGCGGCGGCGCGTCGGGTTCTGGCTCGGGATCGGGTTCGGGTTCTGCTGGACCTGACCCTGCTGCTGCTGCTGCTGCTGCTCCCCCGGGAACGCGACCCGCGCCGCCACTGCCGCCGCCGGCTGCGCCAGCACCAGCAGCGCCGACGGCGGCGCCGTCCGCCCGCCGTCCGCGTTGTCGTTGTCGTTGTCGTTGTCGTCGAGCCCGTCGTCGTCATCGTCGTCGTCGCTGTCGGCCTCGAAGTGCGAATGGCGGCGGTCCTCGTGGTACGCCTCGTGCTGCTGCTCCGCAAAGCCGTCGCCCAGCCCCATCCCGCCGCCGCCGCCCAGGTCCATCCCGTCGCCGCCCCCGTACACCGGGAACAGGGGGTAGAACGCGCCGTAGTCCGGGGGCGACAGCGACAGCGCCGGCACCTCCTCCTGGAAGAGCAGATTGAAGTCCATGGTGGGCGAGTTCGAAATCGTATGGGGAAAAGAAAAGAAGGTTTACGAGTAGTAGACAAAAAAAAAGGGGAAGCAAAGAGGGAGATGAAGAAACAGGGCTGCAGCCGGTTGACGCGCTCCCCCATGCTGCTCCTCTCAGCCGCAATGGCTGGCCCCAGCACTTATCTCTCCGCCCGCCCGCCTGCACCCCGCCTCTGCCTGCGCCCTGGCGATGCGTCCAAGGCGCAGTTCTCTCTCCCCTCGGCAACGTTCGCGCAGACAAAAACAAGGAAAAAGAAAGGAAAAAGACCGCTGGCATGCACCGGGGCTGCAACAGGTCTCACAAACGCTCGTCCGTTGTCCGGAGGGCTCAGCCTCTCGGGCGGGGACCACCTCGCAACCGGGCAACGCAGGGCAGTTCTGTCTCTCTCTCTCTCTCAATCGGCCCCCCGCCAGCCAACCAGCGCGCCCGCCTAGTCGGCCTCGAACAACGGCAAGGCGGACACGGCCCTCTCTCGGTCTACGAAAACGCCTGAGCGACGGGCGGCGAGCCATCAGACGACGTCGCTCGGCATGCCGACGTCGCATTCAGACGCACTGCCGTTCTTTCCCCCCTCCCACGTGTCTTTTCCATGTGGCCGATCCCGCAGGGTCCTGTCGCTGTTTCTGGAAAAAAAAAAAACAGGGCGCTGGGCATTCCGGCAGCCCTTTTCCGTGGCAGTGCCCGCGCGATGCTACCCATTCGCGCGCAGGCTTGTCCTTTTCGGGGCGTCCACTGCCCCCCCATGCCCAAGACACGAACACGCGTATTAGTCATGGTCACGTGAAGAAAATAAACAAGCAACACGGTGCCACGCACACGGACGGACACGGTGCTGCCCGACCCAAACGGTCAACAGAGGGCCCGGCCCAATTTCGCTTGGGGTTTCAAGGCGGCAGCACCAGCCCGTCGCAAGGAGGGGGGGGGGTCTGTCCTCTGCTTTATTGGCAATAATCGGGCAGCTGACTCTATTGCTTTCTTTTTGGGCCTGCGCATGCGCGTACCTTGCGGCGTACGGAGGACACGTAAGATGCACCTCTGCTGCAGCCAGGTGGAGTGCGTGAGTTCAGCCAGCAAACAAAAGGCCTCTGCGTTTTTTCGCTCACCGCAAACTTCCCTGCGTCGACGTGGTTCGAGCCCAGCCAGACGGGGGGGGGCGCGTACGGTATCCGTAAGATACCCGCCACGGGGAGGCCCCGGGAGAGGGGGGGGGGCGGGGGGGGGAGGGGGCTTGCTAGCAAAACGATAGAGCCGCGGGCGGCGCCCAATCATCGCCGCAGACCGGCTCATGCCAGGGGTGCCTGCTCGGGATCCTGACAGGGGTCCGGGCCCAGCCCGCGGGCCCGCGCGTTTCGCGTTTCAGGCCTCTATTGATTTTTTTTTTTCTTTTTTTTTCGTTTCTTTTTGCGCTTTTTTTTTTTTCTTTTCTTTTTCCTCTTCGTTTTTATTTTTCGTATTTTTTCCTCTTCCTTTTTTTTGACAGATCCCGCCCCCCCTCCTCCTTATCCTTCTCTTTGTCTTCATATTTTATCGATTCCTACGAGGGCGCCTAGCATGCATTTCTAGCCATCGCGCCACGCCAGCAGGACGATTTGTTTTTTTTGTTCTCTCTGCGCTGCTCCTCCGTATCACTCCGTACGAGTACACAGGAATGCACCCTGCACGCCCGTCTGGCCATACACCGGCGACCACGACGCCCCTCGGCCCCACGGCCTTCGTCCTTCTGCTCGACGCATGCTGACGCAACCCTCCTGCCACCGACAGGGGGGTCCCTGCGTCGTGCGTTGTGCGTTGTGCGTTCGTGTGCGTTGTGCTGTGCGTCGTGCCCTGGGGTCGTGCCGTCGGCGAGCACACCGCCGAGTCGTATCGTACTCCGTAAGTAAGATACGTACTCGTAGTCCTTTCATTGCTTGCCGTTTCACTCTGCGGAAACCAAACGGAAAAAGCCAATGGGGGAAACAAAACAGATACCACCCAGGACAAGGGAAACAGGAAACAGGCCAGGGCCACCCCCCTCCTTTGCTCATATGTGCTCATCTTATCCGGAGAATAACAGTCTCATCTTTCCGGGGCCGTCCATTTGACAGGTGGTTTCGTCTCAAGGAACAAACGCCCATCTGGCGAAACGATCCGGCAAACACCCCGTCGCACGCCGTACGGAGTAGACACCCGCCGTCGCTCCCAGGCAACAGCCGTGCAGCGCCGGGCGCCGAGAAGCTCTCTGGCACGCATGACTGCGGCATTTTCCTTTCTTTTCTTTTCCTTTTCCTTTTCTATTTTTTTCTTGTGCCTGTCTCGGCTGTCTTGGCCTATCTTTTTTTCCCTTTCTTGTCTCGGCCACAATCGACTGACCACGATGCCCTAACGTGGCCCCAAGCCCATCATGGCCCAAGCCCAGGCCCTTGCTTGGGGCCTTGGCAAATGCATGTCCTTTACGAGTCCCGTCATCCTCCCTGTGCTCGCGCCGATCGAGCATACGGAGTACCGAAGTACGTACGGAGTACTCCCGTACTCCGTACTTCGTAAGATACGCCCTGAAACACGGAAACCCTCAATCCAGATGCGCGCTAAACACCAAACGGGAAGCAGCAAAGGCTCTGGACCGGCCGGCGGCGCGCTGAACACGCGCCAACACGTCCCCTGGGTCGCCGGCGGTGAGCCCCTTCCGGCAGCCGGCAGCCAGGACAGGGGGGGGAGGGGAGCGCGCCCGCTACGTGGCGGAACAACGGCGGTTTAGATCCCTCAGATAGCGCCCTGGCCTCGGCCGTGCAAGTGCTGGCATGGCCGCTTTCGGGAGTCGTCTAGCAGGCCTAGCAGGTCTAGCAGGTCTAGNNGGTCTAGCAGGTCTAGCAGGTCCAGCAGGGGGGGGGCCCTAACTGCGTTTTTCTCCTTTGTTTTATCCCACTTTTCCGTTTCCCGCCTACCATTGGCCGGTTCCTGACGGAAGCGGAGACGCCACCACGGCCGGGGCCCCCACTCGCGCCCGTGGTACCTTGCGTCCGTTTCCCCTGAGCCTGTCCCACAACAAACGCCCCTCACGATAAACCTCGCAAGTCTCGACCGGGAAGGAGCGAGTCTGGAATGGAAAACAGAGCCCTCCTTCCCACGATCGCAAGATACGCCATGCTCCGTTTGGCTCTAGGGTACCACAAAACCCTACAAACGCTGCACCACAACAATGTCTCCTTTTTTTTCCTCTCCCGATCCNNTCTCTCTCTCCCCCCCCCCCCCGGTCTGTTCCGTTCTTCTATTCATACCCCTTCCCTTCCTTTTTTTTGCCTGGCTTTGCAAACCCTTGCTTCTATTTCTTTCTTTCCATAAAGCCCTTCCGGTCGCCAGTCTCGATCCTTCTTTTCTCTCTTTTTTTTCTCTTTTCCTTCTTTCTCTCCCAACGACCGTGTCGCTCCCTTTCTCAAGTTCGCCAGTCGACTTCCCTTCCAATTACGCATCACTCCTTCTGCGTCTTTGATAGACTGCGTCTTTGTTTCATTCTTTTTGTTCTCTTCTGCTCTTTTGCTTCTTTGACTCACGGTCCATTGTCTTCCAACGCTTTGTTTTCTTGCCCTTTGTCAAACAAACACCGTTCTCGACTATACATACCAAGGCAGTCTCAGTCTCACGACTCATACCTCGCAATCTCGCTGTCTCATTTTTTTTTTTTCATTTTTTCTCATTCTTTCCCATCTTATCAACCCTTGATCTCACTATCAAGATGCGTTTCAGCACTCAATCCGTCCTCGTGGCGGCTCTGCTGGCCAACGAGGCCGTCGCCGCCAACATCCACCGCCACCATCACCACCGTCGCGCCGCTCCTGTCAAGTACGTGGAGGAGGAGGTCACCGTCACCGACTGGACCACCGTGACCGTCTACGAGGACTTCCCCAAGTCCAAGTCCATCTACCGCCCGGGCCCGCACAAGCACACCACCCTCACCACGGCCTCTCTGTCCATCAGCGCGTCTGCCAACAGCACGAACACCACGGCGTCTTCCACCGTCTCCTCGTCGTCTACGTCGTCGTCGTTCTCGACCTCGCTCTACACCACGCCCACCACGCTGGCGACGTCCACCATTGCACCTGCCCCTAGCCCGGCGGCCCCCACTACGGAGACCCCCACCCCCACCCCTACCCCGACGACCACCAGCACGCCGGCTCCTGCGCCGACCACGTCGTCCACCGCCGCCGCTGTCGTGATTGCGGCTCCTGCTGCTGACACGCCGACGACCGTCGAGGCTGCTGCCGCTGCACCGGAGACCGTCGACCCGACTACGCCCGTCGCCGCAACCACCACCCAGTCTGCCGCCAAGACGACGACTGCTGCTGCTGCTGCTCCAACGACCACTGCTGCTTCGTCGTCTTCGTCGTCGTCCTCGGCTTCGGGCACGAAGCGTGGTCTGGCCTACAACTCGGGCAGCCTGCTGGAGCCTTTCCTGGGCTCGGGCGCGAAGTGCTCGTGGTCGTACAACTGGGGCCAGGTGGCCGACTCGTCCGCACCTGACAGCGTCGAGTTTGTGCCCATGCTCTGGGGCCCCAACACGGCGAGCGAATGGGACTCCAATGCGGAGACCGCCATTTCCAACGGCGCCACCAACTTCCTGAGCTTCAACGAGTGCGACAACTCGGGCCAGTGCAACCTGGATGCCGCCAGCGCTGCTACTCAGCACATCAAGCTCATGAACCCGTACTCGGGCCGCGTCCGCATCGGCACGCCCGCTATCACCAACAGCAACCTGGCCGGCGAGGGTGTGGACTGGCTGACCAGCTTCCTGTCTGCGTGCGGTGGCGAGTGCGCGTACGATTTCTGCGCTGCTCATTGGTACAACACCCCGGACGCCGACGACTTCTTCAACCACCTGGTCCAGGTCCACGACGTCTGCGGCAAGCCCGTTTGGATCACCGAGTTCGCGCCGCTGGGCTCCGACGACGAGATCAACGCTTTCCTGGAGACCGTCCTCGACAAGCTCGACAACGACTCGACCTACTCCTTTGTCGAGCGCTACTCGTACTTCATGGCCGCCACCGGCTCGCTTCTGTCGAGCGAGACGGAGCTCAGCACCTACGGCCAGACCTACGCCTACTCCGGCTAAACGCTGCCAGCCAGCCGTTAGTAGGTGGCAGAGCAGATGGGGTGCAGGTTCACGGTCGACGGGCATCGGCTATCCCTCGGGAAAAAAAAAACTTCATATTGATACCCTACCTTTCATTCGTTGTATATTTCAAGCTTAGGGAACTGGATCTCTTCTCTTCTCTTTGTCTACTGTTTTGTCTTCCTCGTAGCGGATCGCGAGGAGGGAGGAAAACTTTGGACCCTTTTTTTCTCTACTTTCATTCATCTTCTTTGATCTTTTTTTTTCTTCTCTTCATTTCACTCTTTTTTTTCACTTCTTTTGTACATACTTGGTTTTGGATTTTTAGGAAATGGATCTCTCCGTTGATTTCCATTCATTTTGATCTCTACACGAAACATGAAATGAGACTTTACGCATTGCACGCATTGACAAGCCGCCGCCGTTTGGATTGTTTTACACTCCGGTAGACCGCCCTACGCGTCGCCCACCAGCTGCCGGAACTCGGCCAGTGCGGCCGCCCATGTTGCCGGGCCCGGCCCCGCGACGGCCGTTCGCCACGCGTCGACCTGTGCGAGCCCGGCCAGGTCGGCGGCCATGTGCTCCGGCGACGTCGTGCCGTCGAGGATGGCCATGCTGCCGTCGCCGCCCAGTCCCAGCACCAGGCAGTAGAAGGCCACCTCGGGCGCGACCTGCGCCCCCGCCGCGACGGCGGCCACGCACGGGGCGCGGCGCAGCAGCCCGCGGTTGGCCGTCAGGGTCCAGAAGGCCTGGTAGACGATGGGGCGACGGCGGTGCTGGGCAGGCGATGAGACGACGCCGCCGGCCCGGCAGAAACGGCGCAGGGCGGCGTCGTAGGGGTCGCCGGGGGCGCGGGCGTGGAAGCGATTCTGGACGACGGCGGGGAAGAAGGGGTTGCTGCTGTCGTCGTCGTCGATGTCGTCGTGGCTTGGCTCGCGCCGCCGCTGCCGCCACAGCGTCCGGGCCACGTCGACGATGGCCTCGAGGCCGGGCAGGTCGACGTTGCTGATGCCGAGCGAGCGGACGCGGTGGGGGACAAACGCGGCGAGCGCGGCCCAGACGGCGCGCGTGTCGGCGAGCGTGGCCGGGGGGCTGTGCAGGACGAGGCAGTCGATGTAGCCGTCGCCCGTGTCGTTGTCGTCGGCGTCGGCGTCGGCGTCGGCGTCGGCGTCCGCGTCCGCGCCAAACGAAAAGTTGCGCAGCGATGCGCGCACGGACGCGCGGGCCTGCTCGGCGACGGGCGCGTCGCGGGCGTAGGGCGGCTTCGGCAGCGGCTCGGCGGCACCGTCGCCGGCGCCGTCGCCGTCGCCCCAGTCCTGGCCGCCCGGCAGCGTGAACTTGGTCTGGATGTAGAGGTCGGCGCGCGCGGGCACGAGGCGGTCGCGCAGGGCGCGGCGCACGCCGTCGGCGACGAGGTCCTCGCGGTAGTGGCGCGGCTGGGCGGCGGTGTCGAGCCCGCGGAAGCCGGCGGCCAGGGCGGCGTAGACGAGGTCGGCGGAGCGCTCGCGCTTCCAGGCGGTGCCGTAGACGAGGCGGGGGATGTGGGGGCGGACGGCCGGCGGGGCGGCCATGGCGGCACTGCGCTTCCGATGATTGATCGAGACGGTCGGAGAATGCAGAGAAGGACGAGTCGTGCTTAGAAATAGGCTTAGAAATAGGAAAGATGTAACCCGGCGGAGTTTCCGAGTTGAGGCACGGAGTAGAAAGGTTGCGCCTCGTTCTGGCTTAGGCTAAAGGAAGGAACGAACGCGCGCCGATGGTGGCTTCCTCGAGCTCCGTCGCGGGTGGGTTTCCCGTTTTCCAACGGTCCTTTTCCGCTTCCCCTCCTTTCTCCTGCGCAACATTCACAGCACCACCACCACGAATTGAGGCACTCACTTGGCAAATAGAGACAAGTGTTGCCCACCATGGTCGACTCGGCACCGTTCACGCTGCGATGGGGCATTCTGGCCACCGGCGGCATCGCAACCAGTGAGGCAGACAGGAGGCGACGCGAAAGCTCTGCTGAAGACGAAGAGCCATGCTGACCTTTTTTTTTCTCTCTCCAGCCTTTGCCAAGGACCTCCTGGCTGACCCTTCCGCCCGCGGCGAGCACGAGGTGCGCCACCAGATCGTGGCGGCTGCGTCGTCGTCGTCCCAGGAGCGGGCGGCCGCCTTTCTGGAGGACGTGGGCGCCAACTCGGCGCGCAACCCGGGCTCGGACGCGAAGAAGCCGGTGGCGTACGGGTCGTACGCGGCGCTGGTGGCGGACCCGGACGTGGACATTGTGTACGTGGCGACGCCGCACAGCCACCACTTCCAGAACGCGATGCTGGCGCTCGTGGTCGGCAACAAGCACGTGCTGTGCGAGAAGGCGCTGACGGTGACGGCGGCGCAGGCGCGGCGGCTGGCGGAGACGGCGCGCGCGCGCAACCTGTTCTTCATGGAGGCCGTCTGGACGCGCTACTTCCCGCTGAGCGTCCAGGTCCGGGCGGCCGTGCAGGCCGGCGCCATCGGCACCGTGTACCGCGTCGTGGCCGACAACTCGGTCAACCTCAACGTGCCCGGCGACCCGACCCGCGTCGACTTCCCGGACACCAGCCGCATGGTCGACCCGGCCCTGGCCGGCGGCGCGCTGCTCGACCTCGGCATCTACTCGCTCACCTGGCTCTTCCAGATCCTGTACCACCTGCAGCCCGCCGGCCAGAAGGAAGCGCCAAAGGTCGTGGCCGCCGCCGTGCCGTACGCGCGCACGGGCGTCGACGAGTCGACCACGGTCGTGCTCACCTTCCCGGGCCAGCACACGCAGGGCGTCGCCACGACGTCGATGCGCCTCAGCACCGGCGTCAGCCTGGACGCGGCCCAGGGCCCCGCCATCCTGATCCAGGGCTCCCAGGGCGAGATCCAGGTCACCGGGCCCGCCTACAAGCCGCTGACGTTCCGCCTCGTCAAGAAGGCCACGGAGGGGGGCGCCGGCGGGGCCGTCGAGGCGAACACGGTCTTCGACTTCCCCATCCCGGAGGACACGCGCCCCGGCGTGGCCTGGCGCGGCCACGGCATGTTCTGGGAGGCCGACGAGGCGGCGCGCTGCCTGCGCGACGGCAAGCGCGAGAGCGAGACGCTGCCGCTGGACGAGAGCATCGTCATCATGGAGACCATGGAGGAGGCGCTGCGCCAGTGCGGCGTCGCGTACCCGGAGCTGATCACCACGGACGTGTTTGACGCAGACAGCCCGCTGAACACGGGGAAAAAGTGAGGGGGGGGGGGGGGGGTGGTAGTCCTAGTTGCCAATACACTCCGTCCATACAGCATGCTCGCTCGCAGCCGTGTCACGGCCGGTTCCACTTTTTTCCAACGATCTTGCAAATCGCGACGCTTGCAAATTCCAGCGTCCCTCTCGTCTTCTCATCTAGCACGACATCGGATCATCCAGCAGTGGCCGCTATGGCAGACCAGGCGCCGGCAGAGGACAAGGACCCCGTCCGGGACGACCCTGCCGCGCACCGCCACCCGGGCGACGACGGCGACGACGACGACGACGCCGCCGCCGCCGTCTACGAGCGCACCCACGTCCACGCCGTCTACGACGCCATTGCCGACCACTTCTCCGCCACGCGCCACAGCCCCTGGCCCCTGGTCGCCCGCTTCCTCGCCGCCCAGCCGCCGGGCTCTGTCGGCCTGGACGTCGGCTGCGGGAACGGCAAGTACCTGCTGGATGGCAACGCAGGCTGCTTCTTCCTCGGCTCCGACCGCAGCCCCGCGCTGGCCGCCACCGCCTACGCGCGCGCCGCCGGCCGCGGCCGCGCNNGCGCACGCCGACGTCGTGGTGGCCGACGCGCTGGCGCTGCCGTTCCGCGCGGCCTGCGCCGACTTTGCCGTGTGCGTCGCCGTCGTGCACCACCTGGCGACGCGGGCGCGGCGGCAGGCGGCCGTGGCGGCGCTGCTGGCTTGCGTGCGGCCGGCAGCGGCAGCGGCAGCGACGGCAGCGACGGCAGCAGACGGGGCCCAGACGCAGAGCGGACGGGTGCTGCTCTACGTGTGGGCCCTGGAGCAGGCGGCCAGCCGGCGGGGTTGGGCGGCCGGCGGGGCGCAGGACCTGCTGGTGCCGTGGGTCAAGACCACGCCCAAGGCGAAGAAGACCAAGACGGAGAAGCACAGGCGGGAGGCGAAGACTCCGGGGACGGGGGGCCACGAGACGGAGCCCGGCAGCAGCGGAGACAGCAAACCGGCCGGATCGCACGCGCCTGCAGACGCCGACGGAGACGCTCCCGCCGCTCCCGCCACCTTCCACCGATACTATCACCTGTACCGGGAAGGCGAGCTGGAGGAAGACGTGGCGGCCGCCGGCGGCCGCGTGGTGGCGCACGGCTACGAAAAGGACAACTGGTGGGTGATTGCCGATCCGGCGTAGGTCGGCGTTGGGTCGAGGCATCTCGCTGTTGAAAGCATTGCGTTATAAGAGGCCGGCAAAAACCACGGCGACGACCAGTATGAACAAACGACAGGCGTGAGGGGACAAATCGCCAAAACACGGAGAAAACCAACGGCAAACAAAGGCACCGAAAACCAAACAAACCAAAACAAGCACAAAGACGAGGAACCCATTTTCCTGTCCCGTCCAAAACACCCCAGATAGAAGAAAGGGAGCCCCTGTTTCTTCTATGCCCAAAAGAAAAAAACCCCATCCCTCGACGCCGCCGAGTCCATCCAGAGCGCACACGTGCCTTTAGCCGGGCCGACTGCTACCGTCGTGACGTGGCGACCGCAGCATGTACCGCCGCCGGGCTTCCCGCGCGTCGATGCTAGGACTGGCTTGCCGTTTTCCAGCCACCCCGCCTTGCGCTTCGGGGCCGCCTCTCTCCATCGTCCCGACCGGCAGGGCACCGCCACCCACCCCGCCGTACGTGAAATGCGGCAGCGTCGGGCCCGGGCCCGGGCCCGGACCCGGTGCGGGGCTGGCGCCTTGTCTGGACGGCGCGCTGCTGGTGCGCTCCTCGCCTTGCAGGTAGGCAGACGACGTGCTGTAGGGGCTGACACCCGTGGTAATCTCGGAAATGCCAGGAAGCGCACCGCCATCACTGCCACCGCCGTCGCCGCCGCTGCTGCCTGCACCCAGCATCCGCCCTGGTGGCTGGAATGGCAGAGGACTGCCACCTCCCAGTTGAATCGGAGGTAGCCCTGGGCCGCCAGAGTGATACGGCGGTTGTGGTACGTGTTGATAATGATACACCGCGTTGGCAGGGTCGGAACTGCCCCTGCCTGGCCCTAGGGAGGAGCGCGGCCCAGGACCGAGGCCAGGCCCCTGCGGAGGAGCCTCTCGTGCAAAAATCACCCCAGGACCTTGGTCTGCGCCGCCATCCCCGCTACTGTATCGATCGCCGTGCATGGGTGGCGGCGGTGGGGGCAAAGCATGATCGGTTGGGTGCCCGCCGCTGCGTCCATAGTTGGGCGGGAGGGGGCCACCACTCCCCACGGTGGGAAACCCGCTCAACGGCCCGTGGTATGCATTGGCTTGCTGCTGCTGATGGTGATGCTGCCGCTGCTGAGGGTCGTGGTGGTGCTGATATTGGAGGCGAGGTTGTTGTGCATGGGCCCCGGTCGGGGAGCGGCGATGGTGCTGGTGTGCCGACGAGGAGGACGAGTCAACAGTCACTGTTGTGAGGGAGAATGGTGTAACGCCTGCGCGCCGTGCCATGTCTGCCTCACCGAGCTGCCAGTGCATTGCTTCGGCGGCTCGCCACGGCACCTGCATTTCCTCGGCCACTTTGGCCCAGATCTCTGGCTTGAGTCTGTTGGAAGACATGTTAGCTGTGTGCTTGGTTTCTTTTTTCATCGCGTGATCGAGTCATGCCTGTGCAATACGTACCGCTCATACAGTCTCGCCAGTTTGTTCTTGCGCTCTTCATCCCACTCGCTACGCCGTTCCAGGTAGTTCTGGTAGTGCAAACGGCAGCTAATGGCACTTCGCCCAGGCAGCCGCTTTGAGATGTCTTCCCACTTCATGCCGCTTCCCCTCAGCTCAATAATCAAGGCATCTTCCTTGGCTGACCATTTGCTTTGCTTCTTGGCGGGGGGCTCGGTCGTGTACGGTTGCATACTTCGCTGTTCTGCCGTGGGAACCATCGATGACCGCTCGCGCGCGACGCGCTGCTGCGTCGCTGGCGGGAAACTAAACACCGCCGTGTTGCCTGCCGGAAGAAATGACGGTGCCGGTAAACCAGTACTTGGAGCAGACGAAAAGGACGCCCGCGGATGGCTGGGTGCGGACGCCGGTGACGTCGGGGTTGCGGCGGAGGTTGGCGGAAGAAGAAGGGGTAGCGGTGGCAGTGAACTTGACCGCTGCTCCAGAAGAGGGTAGCGAGGGGGGTGCGATGCAAAGTGTGCTGCGGCTTCTGATTCCAGTTGTGCCTGCTGAATTTCCTGTTGTGTGGAGGACGAAGGAAGCGACGCAGAGAACTCATTTGCGTCTGGGCCCTCTGACAGAAGAGATGGGATATCCACAATGCCGGTATCGCGTCCGTGTTGGCCACCGAACGGCTGGCGAGTTCGATCTGGAAGAGAAGTCGACGGGCCCTTGCCACCGCCCGTTAGGACCGTCGAGCCGAGCCGGTTTGGGTGTTCGTGTGCAAATGCGCTCTCCGTGCGTTCGGTTTTGTCGAGCTGAGAGGTTTGCTGCCTTCGCAGCGAGGCGGCAGCTGCTTTGGGAGATTGTGTAGATCCTTGGTCTTGCCCGTCACCGTAGCCGTTGCCGAGATTTTGTGAACTTGGCCGCGTCTGCTGCCGGGTGTGGCCGGCTGACGGTGGGTGCTGAGGCCGGTTTGTAGCGACGGCCACGGTGACAGAATCTGCGTGGGTTGGAAGAAGGACAGCCAACGTGCCGGCTTCCTATTTGTCTTGTTTTCTTATCAGGCTATTTCCTGCTCGTCTCGGGGTTGTCGCGGCTGCAGCGCGTACAGCCAGCCGAGGTTACTGTTTGGCTTCTTTGGCAAATGTGTTTGGCACGACAGGGCTCCCTCGAATGCCCCAGCCACGAGATGGTGACTTTTTTCAGATATTGAAAGATAGGTTGAACACTGAGAGTCGTTGTTTTTGTTCTTTTTAACACACCCAACTCGTCTCTTGGGACAGGGGAAGGAAGTCTGCGAGAGGAGATGTGCAGCGATGTGTGTGATCTCTAGGAAATAAGTCGGAAAAGAGCAAATGATGACAGGACCGCCACTGGATGTCGTCGAGACTCCGGATAGAATGTGAGAAAGTGGTCTCGGTGTATTAATGATGGTGTAAGGGACTAAAGCAACTCGATGTAGATGGTGAGAGTGGCGCTTAAAAGGTGAACGGCAAGGCGAGGTAGGATTCTGTTGTTGTTGTTCAAGACAGTTGTGTTCTAATGAAAAACGCAGGCAAAGGTCGGCATGATCTCTAGATCTCTCGGTCCCTTGATTGGCGTCGGCAAAGCCTGTCTGCAGCCAATGGACGAGTGCTAGGCAGGATCGGAAACGCTGACAAGGCCGGAAGAGAGAGTCAGATGCGAGCACTCCCGGAGAATAGCTCGTGCACCTAAAAAAGAGAAGGGCAATGTATGTAGCACGTCAGACTAGCTCGGACAAAGCAAAAGGTCTCACGGAGCGAGCTGCGCGAAAGGCATCGTCCTCGCTCAAGTGAAGCAAAGACCGGGCGAAGGAGGCGAAGGAGGTGGCTTTTTCGAATGGGTTCACCAGGCAAGCAAATGAAGGAATGTGTGCCAGAACGATGCGGCCCCGGGACAGAAGGGAACGCCTCAGCGGCGAGAAACGAAAAGAAAGCAAATAGGAGCAACTTGTGGCAAAGGTCAAGCTGAGATGAGCAGACAAGCAGGTTTTGGGGGTGGATTTGTGTGAGAAGGTTTTCTAAAAATGAAAGGGAGGGTGTAGGAAGGTCATGAAGACTTGAGAGGAAGCAGCAGAAGACGTATTCTTTGACCGGGGGTGCAAATAAGGTGTAGAAAATCTAGGACTAGTTGAGATGTGTGTGCAAGCCGGGGGGTCTGGAAATATATTGCGTAATAAGAGGGCAGGGAGGGAGAACATCCGATCTAAGTTTAAGACGATGGGCAGTCTGTAGGGTAGTGGTGGGCGGCATGCAAGGCAGGAAAAGCACAAACGGAACGAGAGAACAGGAACAAACAAATAAGCGATTGTGAAGGGAAAACAAGAATAGACCGGACCACCGGTTTGCGCGTGCCGTGCTGTGTTGTATAAACGTGTGTGTGGTATATACAGCATATGCGGTACCTGGCTATCTGCTGTTGGGCCTGCAAGGATTGGGGAGGGACGCAGCACACGGAGCGGGAGAAGGGATTGGGAGAGGACGGTGTGTGGTGTAAGGCCGCAGTCCAGAGAAAATCGACAAGAGACAAGGGGAAGAAAAAAGAAAGGCGAACCTGCGGGGAAAGCTTGTGTTGAATGGGTGATCCAGGCAGATATATAGTCTGGGCAATATATATATGGGACCTGTCCGTCTTGATGTTTTGCAGGACACGACTCAGCACCAGCTGAACAGAGGAGTTTGCAGCCCTCGGTCAGCCGACACTCGGGTCGTATTGTGTGAGCGCCGTCGTCTGAACGGGACTGGGTCGTTTGCGTGAAAAGGACGGTCGACAAGTCCTGGGCCCCGGCGTTTGCTTTGCAGCTGTCATATCTGGGACGCAAAAAGAACGGGCATGTCCTGGTCACACCTCGGGGCAGGCAGAGTAGAAGAAGACTCCGTACGCCGCACGCCGTACGCCGTGCTTTGCGCTTCGACCCTTCGTGTTCTGAGCATGCCTGCAGGAGGGACGGAGACACAAGGCAGGGGTGGTAGCAAGAAGGTAATCAAGAGCATATATTCAAAAAAAAAAGGCCATTCTTTGCCTGGTCGGTGTTTGAGCGAGAGAAAAGTAGAAAAAAGGAAAATAAAAATATAAAAGTCTGCATGTAGCTAGCCGTCAACTGTCAACCGTTCAGAGATGCCGTCCGAAAGGGGAGGGGGTGTTTGTGTAAGATACTTTGTGTGTGCTTGTGTGTGGGTGCGGTACTCCGTACTCCGTGCGGCGGATTACCTTCGCAGCGCTCCTTGTTGCTCCCCTCAGGATATGCTGTTTGGGAAGGGTAGGCATGCGGGTGGAGAAGGGGTGACAGTGGCCGGCACGGCGTAGTGGTTCAAACAAAAAGATCAACATGGGCGCAGCGAGTAAGATACCTCATAGGGCGAGAGAGATGGCCAGACGCCGGTCGAAAGCCGTGAAGCGTTCCTGCTAGCCGTAACAAGTCGTATTCCCATGCCGATGCTGGCACAGGCCGGATCCGAGCCAAACCACTTTGTGTGGTATGTCCCACGCCCTCTTGGTCGTCCAGGAGGGGGGGGNNGGGGGGGGGGGGGGGGGGGCTATGTTTGTTTGCTTCTCAAAGCAAGGCGTGGGCCGGGCCGAGGCAACAAGAAAAGAACAAAGGAGATACATCGGGGATGAGCGGACTTCGAACAGGGCAGGTCAAGCAAGGCAAGGAGTCGGTCGATCCACAACAAGAATGACAAAACAATGACAAAATTCGGAACGCGTGGGGAACCCAAACACAGCTTGCAGCAACAAGGTTAAGAAAAGGGGGCCGTGACCCGGAGTCCAAAACGGAGTGAAGCAGGCATCATGTCAATCACTTCGCATGCAGGCTCCATTGGCAGAGGGGCGCTGGAGAACACGACGATGGCTTGAGGCAAAGAGCAGCAAAGCGGTGTCGATGCTCCGAGTGGGGAGTGGATACAAGAGCAAGGCGATGTGACGATGTGCTCAAGCACAGTGGAAGCACGCTTCGGGTTGTTTTCTTCCCTGCAGCGGAGCCGCCCGCAGAAGAGCCCGTTGGCGATTGACTTGATCGGGGGGGGGGGGGGGGGCACACGTATTCGTAACTTACGCGTACTCGTATGGAAAACCACGCCGGCGCTTGGGTGAAAACAAAAACTGTGGCAGGGCCAGGGGACCTATGCGTTACCTTCCAGAGACAGACAGAGAGACACAAGAGACAAGTGGAATGAGACACATTAAGACTCGAGCTTTTGCCCAACACGGGACATGTCACGAGCACCTATGCAGTTGGCAGGGCAGAGCGGAGAGAAAAGAAAGAGGCCAAACCTAAAGCAGAAGGGGGTTTCGTGCTGCGTCGAGATGGGCAGCGATGTTGCGCTGCGCTGCGACTGGCGCAGCAATGTGCCGAGAAGAGGACATCGTATATGCGTCACAAGGTGTGTGTCTAGTGTACGGGACGCAAGAACATCCTCCAGATACCGGAAGATAGATGGCAGGTTGCTCCCTCGGCGAGTGCTGCTGTTCAATGGCGCATCCGACACCGACGGCGACCGGGATGCGGACAGGGATGCGGTGAAGGATGCGTTCTCGATGGGGTCAGTCGGACAATTTCGAGGAGCCGGGGTGCACTGTCAGGTGTCATCGCTCCTGTGGCAGGTACTCCGTAGCTGATACGAGGCCGCCCGGGGCTATTGCGTTTGCTCAGGGTCAACGATGCGGATGCCGGGGTGGCGGTGCTGTCTTTTTTGCTGTGAGATGCAGCGGAAACGGGGAAAATGTGACGGAGAACCTGAATCAAGACAAACGAGGACAAATACGGAGTGCGCTGCAAACAATTGGACACGCTGTCCTTGCCTCGTTGTATCCTTCGTGCTTTCTCTATACGGCATCTTACGGTGTGCGATGGCCAGAAGGGGAAGGAAGCTTCGCGAGAGAGCTGCTGGATTTCGCAGAGGCAGGCGCAATACGGAGTACGCGTGCGCAGAGGGCAATTGCGTTTGTGAGATCCCGTTTTGCTCCTTCCTCGGTGGCTGGGCAACATGAAACAGTTCTTTTTTTATCTTTTTCCATTTTCCATTTTCTATTTGCCCGTCTTCTTCAACATACGAGTAAGACTTCCCTGGCCCCGGTCAACCTAATCGCAGTCCACACTCCTGTCCGCATACCCAAACGACCCGAGCGCATCGCCTGAAACGCCTTGCCAGCATTGCAGGGGACGATTGGGTTCGCAGCGCGGGAGCGAGCACGGCCGCGTTTGATGTTTTGGAATCTAGTTCGTGTCTGCCTGCGGCCAGGGCGTTCTGGACCAGTCCCAACACGGATGTCTCTTACAGTGTCTCATATACCTAGCCTCTTCTCTAGGATGCGTTTGGCAGCACCCCCCGCTGGCTCGATTCCGCGCGGCTTGTTTGGGTGTGGACTGAGCCCCAGCCTGGCCCGGTGGGCAGCCGGACAGCGACTCATTCGCCAGCCAGCCGAACCAGCCGAGAAGCGTCCGTGCATCTGCGGTATTATACATCCTTGCTACCAGGTCACACAGTCCGTCCTGCGGCGCCAGAACAAGCCTGGCGTTCGCGGCACAGCTCGCCGGCAAACGAGACAGCCCGATGCAAACCCAATTCTCTCCCCTAGGAAACTCGATCTACGCAAACTAGCGGTCAGGGCCTCGGGTCGCTTCGAGGTGCACCGAACAAGAGCGAGACTCGTCAGATACTGCAAAGAGAGAGGCACGGGGGCAGCCTGTTGCCGAGACCGCCAGCCCTGCTCCCACTGTGAGGGGCAAAGCAAAGCATAAAAGGGCAAAATGGAAAAAAAGAAAACAAGGTTTCCGCCGGAAATGCTCCCGTGTTTGCTCACCGCGTTTATTACGGCAGGAACATACGATGCCTGACTGTCCATCTCCCTCGGGATACCACCTACGCGCCTCCACCGCTCATTTGCTTGTTATCATTCGCTGTTTGCTGCCGTTCTGGAGACAAGTCTATCTGCTCCCGGACTACATCCGCTGCTGAGTCTATCGGCTTCTCGAGCCTGCAAGTGCATGTATCTTACGATGCGGTGACAAGCCTAGGCAACTAGTGGCTCACTGGGCTTGTAGCCCTGTTCAGGGAGCAATTGAATGAGCTCTGGGTGCAACGTATCCATACGAGGGGGGGGCGGCTTATGTTCTCCTTGCAGCAGATCAAACCGGGCTTCCTAGATGGGAGGCGCCTCCGAAGGACCCCAAGGCCGAGCAGGTTTTTTGGGTCTTTGTCCTCGGTTGCTGCCCGAAGACGACGTGGGCAGGCGGCTTTGTGTTCCGTCTCTGCCGCCGAGAGCCGTGGCCTACGTTGCGCGTCGCCAGGTCTGCGTCCCGTCCGGCCCTCCACAGACGGCCACGCTGCCTGGCGAGGCGGGCTGGCCGGCTCCCGTCTCCACACCCCAGGTCAGATGAGGAACAACACATGTGTGCGTGCACGACGCGTGCATGCACGAAGACACGCCTGCTCCTCATGGCGGACCCGCCCTGTCCAAAGAAACGCGAGAGAGGGGGCGGGCAGTATGGGGTATTCTCTTTCGTTTTCCCCCAGTCTGTCTGGACCAACCATTGTTGGGCAGCAGAGCAAAGCTGGGCGATCAGCTGGGTGGCCTGCATGCACATCCATCCCAGCACACAGGCCCTCTTGAAAGCCTATGCGGGGGGTTCTGTGCAAGGAGAGATGGAGCGTGGTTACGTGGTGTGCTGTGTTGCTGTCTTGGTTTGCCCTCTCTCGCCCATGGAGTGGACAGGGCCGGCGGCAGCCGGTGGGAGTGGGACAGCTGGCGAAAGGGGAGTATGCGAGGACGCTTCGTGTCGAATGCCGGCGACCCCTTTTTCCTTGTTTGCTCTGCTGTCTTGTCTGTGTGCCGTCGGGCTTCTCTGCTTCTGCGTCTTCTTCTCCAGAGACATTCTGTGCCACAGCCAGCCACAGCGCCTTGCTCGGCACCCTACTCTCGCGGCGGGCTCTCCCTTTCTTCCTTTCTTCTTTTCTGCTCATAGTTTTCTTCCCGTGGGACAGAAACGCTGTCCTCTGGTGCCCATTCTCCTTTCGGCTTTGTCTTGCCACGCCCCCCCCCCCC
>LZPB01000231.1:16890-28243 GCA_001676865.1 Ceratocystiopsis minuta | reverse complement strand
GCCGCTGCTGCCGCTGCTGCCGCCGCTGCCGCCTCCTGCTCCAGCACCGTGCTGTACCCGACCAGCACCGTCTCGTCGAGGCGGCTCGTGGGGGTGCTGCTATACAAGTTGTCATCCTCGTCGTCGTCCCAGGGGGTGGCAGCAGCGGCGGCAGACCCGAAAGGCGTCGTCGTCGCCGGCCCGCGCACCGTGCTGACCGAGTACAGCGACCGATTGTCTCCTTCTTCGTCCCCGTCCTCCTCCTCCTCCTCGTCCTCGTCGTTGTCAAAGATCGACGACGCCGCGTCGTCAAAGCCAAAGTCCAGCACGCTGCGCGTCGCCGCAAACTGGTCCGTCAGCGAGTAGCGCGACGCGCTGGCGGCGTCGAGGCGGCCGAGCGAGCCGGTGCTGCCGGTGCTGCCGAGGGAGCCGAGACGGCCGAGACTGCCGCCGCCGCCGGCACCGCCGACGGCGTGGCCGTAGATGGGGTGGGCGGGGGGGGCCACCAGGGACGTGGTGGACGAGGACGCCGACGCCGACCCGTGGGCCCGGCTGCTCTCGCGGTGGCGGTGGTGGCGGTGGTGGTGGTCGTCGTCGTGGGCGGAGGCGTGGCGGTGGCTGCTGGACCGGGGCTCGCGGTCGTCGCGGTCGCGGTCCCGGTCTCTGTCCCGATCTCTCTCCCGATCTCTGTCCCTCTCCCGGTCCCGGTCCCGGTCCCTCTCCCGGTCGCCGCCCCGGTGCAGCGACGTCGACGAGCTGTTGGACGGGGCGCCGCCGTGGCGGTGGCGGTGCCGTCGACGGGTGTCAGACATGGCGGGGGTTGTCGAGGGGAAGGAAGGAAAGAAGGAAAGAGCGTGAGGGGAAGAGAAACGAAGTGAAACGAAAACCCAATGACACGTTGGGCCGCGACTGGCTCCTCACCGCTCCTCAGGGTCGTGGTGGTGGTGGGTGCCACGCGGGGTGCCTGGCTAGGGCCCAGCGCTATCCGCCGAATCTCCGTATCTTACAGCGCCAACAGCGTCTATTCGCCTATTCGCTCCTTCTACTCTACTCGAACGCCCCCTAAAACTTCAGCACCTGCTCCTTGCTGTAGCCCAGCTCCGCCAGGATCCCGCCCAGCTCGCCCTGGTCCGACGGCGACTTCTTGGGCCCCGAGATGGCCTTCATCATCGGCGGCGGGCCGCACACAAAGATCTTGAACGCGTCCGCCGTCGCCCCCGACCGCGGCTCCGGCGCCACCTGCTGCAGCAGCGCCTTGCTGATGTACCCCGTCTCGCCCGCCCAGTCCGCCGGCGGCTTCTCCAGCACGTGGAACGCGCGGAACCGCTGCGGGAACGTGTTCTCCAGCGCCGCCAGCTCGTCGCGCAGCAGAATGTCCTCCGCCCCGATGTTGCCGTACACCAGCGTCACGCGCGTCCGGTCGCCCGCCGCCACGCCCGCGTCCGAGAACACCGCCCGGATCAGCTGGTACATCGGCGCGATCCCCGTGCCGCCCGCCACCAGCACCACGTGCTCGTGCTTGTTCGCCGCCCACGGGTACTTGACAATCGGGCCCTTGAACGCCAGCGCGTCGCCCGGCTGCAGGCTGTGGATGTGCGACGACATCGCCCCGCCCTCGTACCGCTTCACCAGCAGGTCCAGGTAGCCCACCGTGTCCGTGTCCGACACCGGCGTGTACGGCCGGATCACCGCCTTGGGCTTCTTCTTCTCCTCCTCGCCCTCCTTCGCCGCCTCCTCCGCCGCCGGCGTGAACTTGGTCAGCAGCGCGCTCGCCGTCGGCAGCCCCGCCGTCTGGTCCGCCGCCGGCAGCGCAAACCGCAGCCGCTTCGTGTTGTGGTTGACCGCCTCCGTCTCCGTCAGCGTCAGCGCAATGAACCCCTGGTCGCCCCCCGTAAACGCCACCTTGGCCGCCGCCGCCGCCGCCTCCGTCGCCGGCTTCTCCGCCCCAGCAGCGGCCCCCGTCGCCGCCCCCGCCGCCGCCGTCTTGACCGCGTCCTCCGCCTTGGCCGCCACCCCCTCGCTGCCCCCGCGCGACGCGTACACGTAGTAGCCGCCCGCCGCCACCGCCACCGCCACCGCGCCGAGCACCACCGGGTTGCTGCCGCCGCCGCTGGGCGGCGCAGTCGAGTAACGACGGCTGGTCACCTGGGGGGGTTAGAGAAGAAATCAGAGGAAGAATGAACAGAAAAAAAAGGGAGAAAAAGCACTCACCAGCTTCATCGGCGACGCCGCCGACTGGGCCGTCCGGAACGCTGTGCGGGCAAACATCATTCTTCTGCAAAGGGCAATTCGTCAACAAGCTGTGCTTGACAGGGAGAAAAGACAGCCGAAGAGCAGGAAAAAGACGCCTTCGAGTAGCCGAGTCAACTTTTGTGGGTCCGTTTGGGGAGCTGCGCCGAGCTCACCCGCCGATCGTAAATCCGACCGACACAGCTCATCCAGAAAGCCGGTTGCGTGCGCGCCGCCGCGCCTGGCCTCTCCGAATGACGAAACCGCGGTCACGTGGGTCACTTCATGCTCGAATTGACGCGGAAACCACCTCTTCTCATCCTATCCAGATCCCTCCAGGGCTTTCGCGCAAGCAGTCCCTGCATCCTCATCACTCGTCAAATCCCGTGCAAACGCGCCCTCGCCACGCTGCCCAATCCACACGACAACAGCCCGCCGTGGAAGTATATACAAGAAGATCAACCAAAGACGAAATCCAGCAAAGAAGAATCCACAAGGCGCACGGCAACGCCTCAGCTGTCCCGTGCCGCCTCGGCGCCCGCGTCTGCCTGCAGCCCCTGCACGGCCGGCGCCGTGCTCTCGCCGCGCTTGGCCGGGCCGTCCAGGCTGTCCCGCCGCAGCACGCCCGCGTCCTGGTGGCTGACCAGCGTCGGCGTGTTCGCCTGCGACCCGCCGCGCTGCCCGTGGTAGTGCACCACCTGCGGCGGCGTCTGCCCCAGCTGCGTTCCCAGCAGATGCTGCGGGTACGGATCGAGATCCTTGCTCGACGTCGAGAACGTCGACACAATCGGCTGGTGGTAGCTGTTCGCGCCCCCCGACGCCGTGCTCGCCGTCGGCGTGTGCCCGCCGCCGCTGAACCGGTGCCCCTGGTGGTCTCCCTGCGTCGGCGTCCCGCCGTCCGTCGGACTGGCTGGCCCGTCTGCCGGCACCGCCTGGCCCGTCAGACTCGTCATGCCGCCCTCAATGTCCCGCAGCAGCCGCACGTATTCTTCCGGCACGAGCCCGCTCTCCTGCGTCTTGGGGTCCATGGCCACCAGCCAGCCCTCGCCGTGCCGGTACGACACCCAGATGATCTGGCCCTCCACCAGCGGCAGCTCGTTCTCGTTCTCCCGCTCAAAATCAAACAACGCCACCGCCTTGCCGTGCATCTCTTCGTCCGGCGACGTGATCGTGAACTGATAGTCCCGCGAATACCGCGACTGGTCGTCCTCGCGGTAGTCGGGTGACGAGATCGGGCTCGACGCCCCCGATTCGGGTGGGAACGCGCCGTGTGGCCGCGGCAGCTGCAGCTGGTACGAGTTTGTCGAGTGCCGTGCCTGGCCCCCCACGGGGTATGTGACGTACTCGCCTCCAGGGCCGTTCGCCTCGTCGCCGCCCTGGTCGATGTAGTACCGCTCGCTTCCATCGCCGGCAGGGCCCACGTAGTACCCCCTCTCTCGGTCGTAGTGTTCGGCGCTCAGCACCGCCGCACTGCCGTGGCCAGTGCCGTCCTCCTCCGCGAACGGACCCATGCCTGCACCAGTAGCCCCGCGCGCACCCCGTGCCCCTCTAGGCCGAGCATGTCCGTAGGCAGCCGACGTCGACTTGTGTTTCCGGTGTCTTGAGCTGACGACAGGGCTTTGCAGGTCCTCGTCCTCGCTCCACGGCGGCCCGTCTGCTAGGTAAATCGGAGGGATGTCGGTCGCGCGGTTGAACGGGGCGCTTGTCCAGCCCCAGCCCTCGTTGGATTCCCAGCTGGCAGGCGGGTCAGAGAGACGTCGTTGCGACTGGGCGTCGATCGACGGGGTGTTGAGCTGGGATGGTGGCCGCGATGGTTCTGGTGGTGGGCCGTAGTGCAAGGGGTCGGTGGCTGCGTAGGCGAAATCGCGCACCAGCGTGTAGGAGAGACTGGAGGGGTAGACAGGAAAGACCTGCGAGGCGGGGCGTGATCGTGGCGGGACGGACCCCGTCGAGTACTGCGATAGCCGGCTCCGCGACGCGTGCGACATTGGTCGCGAGAGATTGGTCCGACGCGCAGGCGAGGACGTAGCCAGCAAGGACGGCGCCGCGAGGGTCGGGTTGGGAGAGGGCGAAGCTGAGCCAGCGGGCGGCGGCGACGTTGTGGCGGACGGGGAGGTCATTGTAAAGAAGGAATTTTGACGTTGGCGGGGAGGGTTGCTAGCCGGCCGGAGACGACACTATGCTTTTTTTCGTGCCTGTCTTCCCCTTGTCTAGTTCGTCCGTTTTTTTCTGGAACGCGGAATGGTGCAGGCAATCAGTCCGTCTGTCGAACAAACATAGTACTCCGCAGGCCGCTGTCCGCCGTGCCCACCGCTGGATTCCGGAAGGGCGAAAAGACGAAACAAGAGGAAGGGGTCTTGGAGGGGCGCTTCGCAGCGTGCGTGTGTGGTGGGCCCTCCGATATTACGGAGTAGCGCCCCGGGCCAGCACGTCAAGGGTTCAATGCGACGACCGTCGGTGCGGGCGCGCGGGTGTCGTCGAGTCCGGGACAGAGCGTGCCCAACATGCGTTCACGGCTCGCCCGTTATTCTTCTCGTTCTCGCTTGGGGGTGAGGGGGGGGGAGGTAGACTGGGCCGTAGCGGGCTCGGGTTGGCGAAGCGATGCGTGAGAATGAGTCAATGTCTTGACGGGGGCGGCGGGAAGAGCGTGGCGACGGGGGAACACTGATAAGGGCGAGACGAGGCGACACAGCAGGTCATGCGCTGCAGCCGATCCAGACGCATGCACTGCTCTAAGAATAGAGCGGCGGGGGGGGAGGAGGGGGGAGAAGAGCAAAGAGTAGAAGAAGACAGAGAGAGAGAGAGAAAAGAAAGGAAGTAAAAAGAGGAGAGAGAAGAAGAGAAGGGAGAGAGGAAGAATATCCAACAAAGTGAGTAATGTCAGTCTGGTTGCGCAAGATCGTTTCAACGTGTCGGCGGCAAAGTGGTGTAGATGCAAAGTCCGATCACGACCGTTCCTGGTGAGATGGTGGGAGAGGCGAAAAAGAAAAAGGGAGAGGGATGGAGGATCGTGCTAACGAACGGAGGAAAGGACGTGGTTTAAGCTGATCGCTGCCTGCAGGAGTCAAACAAGAAGGAAGCAAGGGCGGGCGCCGCTGCAGCTGCTGTTTTTGTCGCGAGGCCGTAAGCGCGGGGGGTGGTGGCGTAGAGGAAGGAGCGGGCGACAGCGCAACGCCGGGACGGGAAGGTTTGCAGCGGTGGCCAGGGACGTCCGCGGCAGAGGCAGCCGAGTCTTTAGCGGTTGGCGAACGAGTCCAGTAGGGCGATTTGGCCCCGCCAGCGAGTCTGGAGGGTCCGATGCGATCCAGCGGGTGCAGGATTCAGGATGGAAAGCCGATGAGGCGGAATGCGTACGAGGAAAAGAGGAGACGGAGAACTATAGGAAGGGCATCTCGTAGAAAGAAAACAAACCCGTTGCCCGTGCTGTCCTCCCTGCCATCGGCGCATCTCGCAGCCTGAAGACAAAGAAGGCCGCCATTAGCGCTAGAAACACGCTGGCTCGCGTTCTATTTCGGGCTCGATGCGACCGCCCGCCCGCCAGTCAGCTGCTCGCTAGGCGGCTCCTAGCTGCCTCCGTATCTGCAGGGCGACCCCTCGGCTGTTTCAGCAGCTGCAGTGGTAAAATACGACAGAACGGCAAGTACGGTGCAGCGGTCCAATCGCAGCACAGGGCGCGTCCCACTGTAATCCGCGGCGCCCATTCGTCCCAGCGGGACACAGAAGAATTGCAAAAATGCATTTTTGCCAAAAGCAACATCGCCAAACACCATCCGACGCAGAGCCTGAGCCGGCCGTGCAAGACCCTGGTGGCGACATGCTGCCGCACAGCCCTCACACAGCGCCTGTCGCCGCGATCTCCTGGTCTCTTACTGTCTGTTGGACTTGAACACGCGAGTGCTGCCGCGGCCGAGTCCTGACGCCGCAAACGAGGTAGGCAACCCCGATGTGCATTTGTCTCCCTTGACGCGTCGGCGTGCCATATGATGAACTATTTATTGGAGCTGTCTGAATCACTTGATGACACTCTTTTTTATTACGCAACTTACTCTGATTTGGCACGCGACGCTGGATATCTACAAACGCATGTCTCTTTTCGAGCACGAGAACTAACTTGGTCGTTCTGAGTAGAAACAAACAAACATTCGCATCGGAGCCATGGCGGCCACCGACGGAGCTGCCGCCGTTGCGGCTGCGGCCACCCCCGGCGCGCCCCCGGCAGCGGGCGCCACGGAGGACGCACCCGGCTTCAGTCTCAAGTTCTGCACGGTTTGTGCGAGCAACCAGAACAGGTGCGTTGCTGCCCATCCCTTGTGTCGTCGTTTTCGTTCTTCCCTGACAGACAGATCCATGGAAGCCCATCTGCGGCTCGCCCAGGCCGGCTTCCCGGTCATCTCCTTTGGCACCGGCTCGCTCGTGCGGCTGCCGGGCCCGTCGATCACGCAGCCCAACGTGTACCAGTTCAACAAGACGTCGTACGACAGCATGTACCGCGAGCTGGAGTCCAAGGACGCGCGCCTGTACCGTGCCAACGGCGTGCTCAACATGATCGACCGCAACCGCGGCGTCAAGTGGGGGCCCGAGCGCTGGCAGGACTGGCAGATCGGCATGCCGCGCCTCGAGCACGCCGCCGACATGGGCAGCGCCGGCACCGAGGGCGGCGTGCCCGACGTCGTCATCACGTGCGAAGAGCGCTGCTGGGACGCCGTCGTCGACGACCTGCTGGCCCGCGGCGCCCCGCTCAACCGGCCCGTCCACGTCATCAACGTCGACATCCGCGACAACCACGAGGAGGCTGCCCACGGCGGCCGCGGCATCCTCGACCTCGCCACCGCCCTCAACCAGGCTGCCGCCGAGGAGCGCGACAAGGCCGGCGCCGCGCACTTTGACGCCGGCAGCGCCGCCGGCCGCGCCGGCTTCGACGAGCGCGTGCCGGACATCCTGGCCGCGTGGCAGGAACGCTGGCCGACGCTGCCGGCCACGTGGACGCTGGCGTGGTTCTGATCGCCACGGCACGCCCTTGGCCTGGAGAGATCTTGGCCTGGAGAAGCAGTTTGACCGTCGTTTACGAGGTCCTGCACCGCCACAAGTGGCAGGTCGCCATGCACGGCATGGGCAGCGTGGCCCAGACCGTCAATGCACCCCTGGTGCCCCGAGAGTGGACCTCGAGCGAAATGGGCATCTGCCATATTATGCGGCCCGGGCAGGGGCGGCCTCTTGTCCGTAATTCCGGCACGCGATGGGATGAACAGGGGACGACGGCGGCGAGAGCCAGCCTCGAGCCCCTGCACGAGCTTCTGTGGCACGTGTCCCCGGGACGGACGGCCCTTTTGTATCTCATTTTACTCGCGAAGCCCGCGTATACACCAGCATTTGCATATCTTACGTTGCAGGGGGTACGTAGACCCGGCTCGCCATGCTTCGCCCGCTTCGCCCCGGCGTATCCCCCCCGTGGAGCGCTCCAGAAAAGACCGGGTGGGAGATTGGTGTGGAGGCCGGCGACCAGGCGCACGGGCGATTGGCTCTGCAGCACAGCCTGCAGCACAGCGCTATTGGCCGCCGCCCGCAGGTCCTGTTAGCGCGCGCCACCGACCGCCTGTGCCTGGGAGCCTGTGCCTGCTGGAGGAAGGAGGAAGGGTTCCTCCTGGGCCTCGTCGGCGCTGTGCCAGCTAGCCCGGATCTAGAACACCTTGCCCAGGAACCCCCTTTCCAAAGAGGAAAGAGGCACGGAGCCCGCTGCAAGCCACCGCTATTCGCTGATCTGCCCATGGGAAGTGTGCTGTAAGATACGGATTTTGTTGTATTCTTCTTTTATAGGCTGTTATTCGCGGTCTCTCACGCGTCTCCCTCCCTTTGTATCTTCACTCGTAGCTCTCATCCGGAAGCCGCGCTTGGCCTGTCCCTTCCTTTTGTCCCTTTGTTTCCCTTTCTCTCGTCCCCTCGCCCCTTCCCTTTTTCGGTCTTTCCCTCTTTCGCCCACCCCACCCCCTTCCTTCCCGGCCCCGATGCTCCCAGTCTGACGTTTCAGTGCCCTTTTTTGTGTCGCGGGTTTGCCTCGCTCTTGCCGTGGGCGACCGTGGCTCGTACGAGAGTGCTCTGCCCTCTGTGGCCGTCCGGCGCACCGTCGACTGGTACGGAGGCGTGTCTTGTTCCAGCGCGAGCAATAATACACCGCATTTCTCTCTTCCCCTCCGCCCCTTAGCCTCTGGTCCATTTCACCCATACTCCACTTTCTTTAGCCTCTGTTACCCGCCGCCTTAGATTGGGTCTGGCTGGCTCTCTCGTTCTTGTCCTCATTCTTGTCCCTTTCCGTTTTCCATTCCTCGTCACGCCCCCTATTTTTTCTTCTTCGAGGGTCACGCCCGCCCGTCGATCTCTTTTTTCTGTCTTCAACAAACGACACGCGACTCACGACACACGCCGTACACGCGACAAAGCGCCTCATGCGACCCCCTTGGCAGACGCCCTGAACGATCTTGACGGCCACGAAATCCAAAGATACGACCCAAGCCCCAACGGCCGACGACGACGCGCTCCAGCGCCCACAGACGAACGAAACACAAAAGGAACACCCCCGACCGCCGACGCCCCCAGCCTTCCGCTAGACAAACAACACAAGAATGAATGGCCGCAATGCGCCACTGTCCCCGGTATCTCTAGGCGATAGCGACTGGTCCAGCTTTCCCATGGACAAGGACGGCCCGTACGGCAATTCGCGCGGCCAGCTCATCTCGCCGCCCAGCTCCGGCGGCTCCATGTCCAGCACCATGAACAACGGCCCCGGCCCCGGCTTCCCCATGGGCCCGCGGAACGGCGGCCCGTCGCCGCCGCCGTCCATCGGGCGGTCCAGCGTCGGCACCAACATGTACGCGCGCAGCGAGAGCGGCCGCAGCCAGCGCGACGAGACGTTCGAGTACGTGCTGGCCGAGCACTACGTGTGCCTCAAGCGCTTCCTGTCGCAGACGTCGCGCGACGGCCGGCCCACGCAGCCGGTCAACAAGGCGCGCGACAAGCTGCAGCGCCTGACCTCCGTGCAGTTTCTCGAGCTGAGCACCGACGTCTTCGACGAGCTGATGCGGCGACAGGCGTCCAGCCGCCGCCCGCCGCCCAACGCGCCGCCCAACAACACGCCCACCTACCTGCTGCCCGAGGACAACTTCCACCCAAAACGCAACCAGGCGCGCCAAAAACTCGCGTCCCTCGGCCCGCCGCGCTTCCGCGACCTGGCCACCGACGTCTTCTGCGAGCTCGAGCGCCGCTTCCCCAACTTTGCCGCCGGCGACATCCCGCGCATCAACAGCCCGGCCTCCATGCGGGGGCCGCCCAGCCGCTCCGGCACCCCGGTCAACGGCAACGGCGGCGTCAACTTCCCCCCGCGGGGGCAGAGCCGGCGACGCCCGTCCGAGGCGGGCTCGGTCATGTCGATGCGCAGCGGGTTCGGCCTGGGCAGCGGGCTTGGCGGGCCCGGCTCGGTGCCGCCGTCGCCCGGCCTGCCACCAAACGGCTACGACCGGCCACTACAAAAGCAGGCGCAGAGCAACACCATTGTGCCCAACAAGAGCACAATGGTGGAGGAGGACGACGATCCGGTGCTGAGCCCGGGCACGCCGGGGACGCCCAACGGCGTGAACGGGACGAACGGCGTGAACGGATCAAAAACAGGGACCCTGCAGTCAGAGGTGTGTTTTTTGTACTTTTTTTTTTCACCTTGAACGCCCATCGCTAACCAGACAGGCCACAAAACGGATGGCAGACGACTACGAGGCGCAGCTCAAAGCATTACGCGAGCAGTTGGCCAAGCTCGAGGCAGAAACCAAGACAAAACAAGAAGAGATGGATGCGCGGCTGGACGAAGAGCGGCGAGGCGCGTCGGCGGCCAACGTGGAGAAGCAGGAGTGGGCGAGTGCGCGGCGCGATCTGGAGAACCAGCTGGCGGATGCGCTGAGCCGGAGCGAGTCGCTGCAGGAGGAGATGGCGCGGATGCGCAACGACCACGCGGCCGAGGAGCGGCAGCTGCGGGCGCAGGTGGACGAGCTCCGGCAGGCGGTCGCGGACAGCAGCGCCAACGGCAGCAGAAGCGTCGGCGGCAATGGCGGCGGCGGCGGCGATGCCGATGCGGAGCTCGTGCGGGAAAACGAGGAGCTGCGGCAAGGGCTGCTGGAGCAGCAGGCGGTGACGGAGGAGGTGCGGGGCGAGGCGGAGCGGTTCCTGGAGGAGATGCGGGTGCTGTCGCAGCAGAGCGGCAGCGCGTGGGCGCGGCAGGTGGAGCTGGAGCGGACGATTGAGCAGCTGGAGGCGGAGGTGCGCGACTGGCGCAACCGGTATGCGCGGACGAAGACGCAGCTGCGCAACCTGCGGGCGAGCTCGATGGGGCTGACGATCGAGGCGGACGCGGGGCGGTACGTGCGCGAGAAGGGCTTCACGGCGGAGGGCGGGCTGGTCAAGGACGTGCATGTGACCAAGTTCCAGATTGCGGTGGACGAGCTGCTGCAGCGGGCGCGGACGGACGTGCCGGAGAAGGCGATCGACTCGATGAAGACGGTGGTGGTGGCGGTGCGGCGGATCGCGAAGGACCTCGAGGACGCCAAGGCAGCGGCCCAGGCCCAGGACGCGGAGGAGGCGGACGGCGACCACGGCGGCGACGACGACGACGAGACGGCACAGCTGCAGCGCAAGCTCAAGACGCGGGTGTCGGCGGCGGCGAACAACCTGATCACGGCGTCGAAGAACTTTGCGGCGGCGGCGGGCCTGTCGCCGGTGGCGCTGCTGGACGCGGCGGCGTCGCACCTGGTGGTGGCGGTGGTGGAGCTGCTGCGCACGGTCAAGATCCGGGCGACGCCGGCGGGCGAGCTGGACGACGACGACGACGGCACGCTGACGCCGGTGGACTCGAGCGCCAGCTTCTTCTCGGCGCGGCGCAGCCACGCGGGCGGGCGGCTGACGGCGACGACGACGCCCGGGTCGGGGTCGTTGGGGGGGCTGGGGGGGCTGGCCGGGTCGGGCCCGCCGCCGTCGGGCGGGCTGCCGCCGCCGCCGCCGTTTGAGGGCCTGGGCGGGCTGCGCGACAGCGCGGTGTCGTCGGCGTACAGCGCGGTGAGCTCGCCGCGGCAGTCGGCGTACGCGCGAAACGGCGGCGGCGGCGGCGGCG